>MJUU01037505.1:0-14987 GCA_002080025.1 Modiolus philippinarum
AATTTTAAGTGATTTTGTACTGATTATTGAATCTTTAAAATCATCTGAGGCCAAAATTAAAATATTGTTTGTTTCCCCTTTTACGACCGACCCAAAAAATTATTTTAACTCCCGTGAAAAAAGTTTTTTTTCAGTCTGTTTCCGGAAACGGTAGACACAATTTTCACCCTTCTCTGAAGTAATCCGCTGTTATCATTGATATTCGGCACATACCTTCTCCGAAGTCGTCGGATGTTACCATTGAGGTAAAGGTCATTATCGTAATGGACAGCACATGGTGCGAAAGACGCGAAGTATTTCATATATAATGCATTGAAAAGGATATGAAATTAAAAAACGCAGAGGATTTTTTTGAGGACGTGACGGATACTATGGAAATGGTGCCCTGAATTGAATAGTGTCCATGTATGATATGAATAATTGCCTGTCTATGTCGTGCATAATTACTCATTTTTTACTATGGGTCTAATTATAATGATGATATCAAAACCAAGAAAGGTACAAAAACCATGTTTAGCTCATCAAGAAAATTAACATGCCTTTCCAACAGTCAGCAATTATTTACTAGTGGCCATCTTCATTTGATCACACCAGCCAATCAATGGCAATCAAACCATTAGAGACAAATATTCAAAGAATTTTGATTTTATACCAGAATCCTATTATTGGTTCCCTGCTGTACACTCAACTTAGACTAAACAATGACAGCACCATCTTGATCAAGTACAGTTTGAAATTTAATTCTAAAGAAGAGACCTGAATGAAAGGTTTGTGAATGTTGACAAGACGCAAAAGCTGACAAGACATGAGCAGCAATACCCTGCTCTTTATCAAGAAACACACGAAGATATGAAAACGATGATCTGTGCCAAGTTCTTTGTGCAACAATGCATCTCAATTCGCGCTATGATATACATTCTCATGCAATTGAAAAATGACTGTTATACATTGTAAATACTCAAATGACATTATCTCAATTTTTGTTTGACCAAACTCTGATCAACGGCAATTAACACGCAACATCCCGGACTGAACATTGTAGGACGAACGGCAATCAACAGATCAACACCATTGCCTGATCCTATTTCGAATTTAGTCAATTCCAACCCTGATCGTTGCAAAATATCGTCTGTTTCGGAATATGCACCTTGACAACTGTTTCCAGGTAATACTTTGTATTTACCGATGTACGACTTCTTCAGTATTTTGTTTCGAGTCGGCCATTGTAGATGTATACCGAACGCGGACCTCGGAGAAGACACATAATGGCAATCGCAACCAAGTATAATGGAACAGCCAATGTGGAACAGCCGTCCTTTTCCATTCATTGATAACTAGAAATGTAAACAAACATTACGTCCTCCGTAGATTGTAAATAATGGACTGTTGTTCTCGACAGGTAGTTCAATTGGTCAATAATCCAATCGACCAGTATTGACCAGTATTGACTGGTTAAAACCAGTATTGACCACTGGTCTGGTCAATACTAGTATTGACCGGTTTTTTGCCAACCTTGTCAGGTACTAAATTTGATTTTTTATTTCCAATGCGTTGTTCTTTTATGATTTATTTCAAAACAGCCACATCGTTTTATTGACGGTTCAGGGAAGTACGTTTACGCCATTCATACTGTACAAATGTAAATAGATGCATCGGTCTTCCATATTTATACATCTACACACAAAATTTTATCAATGGGAAATTCATTCCGTGATTAATAAACGAATTCGGGAACCATTTAAGTGTTGAAAAGTTCAGGCAATCAAATTAATGTTCAATGAAAATAGACTATTGAGTTTCAGAGTTTTTTATGAGATCAGAAAGATGTGTACGAGGTTTCCTGAAAAGGATTCTTTTAGCATGGGTATGATCACTAATGTTTGATTGCGTGAGGTTGGTCACCCGGGTCGTAACATAGGATAGAATTCTATCCTTTGGATAGACACTAATCCCTCTTGTTTGCACCAAGACCAATATCGAAAATCTGAAAGCTTATTGCGCATCTGCAGACTATATGCAACAATTCTACAACAAAATTAAATCCCTAAATCCAAAAATGTAGGAGGAGTTTGAGTCACAAGAAAAGTGTGACGGACGGACAGACGGAGGGTATAACATTATCTTCGAACTTTCTTCGAAAGTGCGGGGATAATAAAGACTTGAGACAAGGACGATTAGCTAGAGCAGACCTGCCGAAAGTTTTCAAGATGACAATGGACGATCAGACCAAAGGAGTCGCAATTTTATCAATATTTCATTTTAAGTAGAAAAAGAAAGCCACATACATTATGCAGTGACTAGGTGCACGAAATTTCAACGTATGTGGCTAAGTATTTCAACTTGAACTGAAATAATGATAGAATTTCCCACTTTTTAGACTAAATGCCCTACCAAAATAAAAATACTGAGGGCAACCAAAGGTCTACAAGAACAAATAAATCTTTAAAAATTAGCTGTTATCCAACATTTTTCTTAGCACCAAGTCAGGGATCTTTGCTTTCTATAAGGAGTTCTCTACTCCCAACTCAGTGCCTTCTCAAAGCGATAGACCCCTCTCTCATTAACTTATTAAAGTTATTGATTCATCCTGATAACACTCCTGTTTTTAGGGGTTTATGTTTATAGTATGCTGTGTTTGTTTCGTCTTCCTTTACGTACACTCCATGTAAGTGATCCTTGGATTCACATATATTTTGGTACTTGATTCGACTGATATTAATTTGGAAATTTGTCTAACCACAAACCATTGTAGCCAAACTGTGTGAAGAAACGCCACGCTCCATGCAGAATTAAGAGACCCCTTAATGTCTAAAGAGGGCAGAGTCGTCGGGACTCGTATAGAAGGCTAAATTTCCTGCCCCTACCCATTTCTCCCCTTTTCCAGTGGCAATTAAACTCGCTGACCCTTCCCCCTTTGTTTTTTTTTCCTTCATGTACTTATATTTTTTTGAATTGATAAACTTGTTCTCCTCTTGAATTACTGTTCCATGCAGTATAAAGAGACCCCTTTATATTGTCTAAAGAGAACAGAGTCACTGGGACTCGTATAGAAGGCTAAATTTCCTGTCCCTACCCATTTCTCCCCTTTTCCAGTGGCAATCAAACTCCCTGTCCCTTCCACCTTTGTTTTTTCTTCTTTTGTTTATATTGTTTTGAATTAATAGACTTGTTCTCGTCTTGATATACTGCTCCATGCAGGATAGAGAGACCCCTTTATATTGTCTAAAGAGAGCAGTCACTGGGACTGGTATAAGAGGCTAAATTTCCTGCCCCTACCCATTTCTCCCCTTTCCCATTGGCAATCAAACTCGCTGTCCCTTCCACCTTTGTTTTTGTCTTCTTTTACTTATACTTTTTTGAATTGATAAACTTGTTCTCGTCTTGATATAGCCAAAATATATGCTCACTGGCATTAATCTCTAACCAATCAATCAATCTTGCATCCATTTTATCCAAAGATGACAATTTTAGAATAGACCCCATTAACCTAAAGTTAGTAAAATCAACCATTTATTACATTGTTAAGACTTCTGCAGTGTATAGAGTCCCAAATTCCCCTTGAAAGCGATGTATGCTTTCTATATATTTGAAGTACAGTTAGCTCAACGCGAACTGATTCTCTCTCTCTCAACACCGAGTATTTTCCTGGTGGGACACTGCAAAACACCGAAATTCACCAAAAAAACTCGGCATTGTCTTGGAGGAATCACACGGATTAGCGTGTCGTTTATTGCCCTGAAAACGAACATCCTCCCATCACCGCGAAATTTATTTACCTGTGTTCCTTTGATCTTTTGCCGGTAACCACAGTCGTTAATTAGCAAGTCATTGACATTTCATCAATAATGTTTTAATAAAAATTATATTTTTTCCAAAGGTACTAATTAGAAGTAAAAAGTCAATTTGTTTTTGAAATAACTTGAAAAAAATCGGCATGAAAATCCAGACTGATTCTACTGACAAATTAATGTATCCACGCCAGAGAATTCATATGTTTTTGGAAATAAATTGCTGCTTGTATTTATTGAAGAAAGGGTCCACAAAGTTTAAAAAATAAAGGAACATATAAAAAAAAAATGCAATTCATTCATAAAAATTACGTAAATCTATTTTGTCACATGTTCTATTTTTAGATACATTTTTGTATTTACCTAATGAGGATGCTTGATTCACTAAACACTAGATTTTCCAAAAATCTTGGAACTTTTACTTATAAAAGGGATGAATAAAACTGAACAATGTTCGTTATCATGACAAATGCTAAATCTTTAATTATTTTTAGCGGTTTAAATTAAGTTGTAACCTTATTTTGTTCCTGTAAAATGGTTTAAATCCATAGTCTGGACCGGAATGTTTTTTGAGCGGAACAAGTGAAAACCTCATGTCAAGAATTTTGGAAGATTTACGCAGCACAAATAAATCACTTTTTAAAACTTTTTGGCACCTGACAGTTATCAAATTATTACTTCTTAAAATGTTTTTTTCAAGGAAATGATTTGTCATTAACAGCGAGGATGTTGAAATTTCTACAACTGTAACAAATATTGACTTCCAACTTGTCAATCATTTAATTTTGACAATCGGACAGGTAATTAACATTTATAAGTTTTATTGCCCTCAGCAGCAATAAAACTCGCGGTGTTGCGATAAGAGTTTGGGAGGGATTTTGGAGATTAATCTGAAATTAACCGTGTCACACCGTGTTACACCGAAATCCGTGATAAGAGAGAGAGAATCAGTTCGCGTTGAGCTAACTGTATAGTGTTCTTGTTCTTGAGAGAATTTCTCACTTTCATAATTTTGACATTTTATTTTTTGTTATTTCCAAAAGTTATTCTTTCTACCTGTAGAAAGTGCCCAAATCTCACTGTTTTATATTATCCCAAGTACTTGCAATTGAATCAGTGAGTACCCCATTGTTGTTTATATGTTGTGATTGTCTTTTCTTATAGTCTTTTTATTGGGCAACGGATGACAGCGGTTGTAAGAACACCTTGCCAGTTAATTTATGTTTGTTGACAAACACTCCTCACCCATGAGTTAAATAGCATGGATGTAACATGGTTCCACATCTATCAATGAATTCTGCTCAAACTGGTGCTAGGGGCCGTCTTGAACTTAATATGAGTTATGAGGAAGGCCGGAGATAAAACTCATTGTTGAATGCCTTTTTGATATGGTGACTTCAAGATAAAGAACAATAATAAAACATTGTTGCGTTGCTTGGTTTTACTATTGTATGTGTAGAAACTGTCTCATTTGCATTTACTCCATAACCTTTCACTGCTTGTTGCCAAGTTCTTCCAGAGAGTATGTGTATTTTAAAATAAATGTGTGAATATCCAGGACAATAACTGGCATTACTCCTATCCAAATAAAGGGCTACGCCGAGCGCAGCATGATACGACCGCAGCATGTAGTCCACTGAAATTTCAAAAAGTGTAATTGAAAGTGAGTATGGACATAGGAAAGAGCTTGACACAATAATTAGATGGACACAATAAGGAGATTGACCAAGTAATTAGCTGGACACAAACTAGGGAAAATAAAAATTAGCCCTTATGATTCCTCTTTGACCCTCTATAGCTCAGAAATGGTAAGAGCTATGCCCAATCCATTGACATGATGCTGAAAGCTTATATCAAGAGGAATCAAAAGAAAAAAATCCCATTGAAATGCGATGAAAAATAAAAATTAAAGGTAATCTGTAAATTTATGATTTTGGCCCCCTTCGGCCCCTCATAGCTCGGGAACGGCAAGAGCTACGTCAAATCCGTTGAAATACTACTGAAAGCTTACATCAAGTAGAATCCAAAGAAAAAAATCCCATCAAATCCGACGAAAAATAAAATTTTAGGTTATCTGAAAATTTACAATTTTGGCCCCCTTCGGCCCCTAATAGCTCAGAAACGGTAAGAGCTACGCCAAATCCGCTGACATAGAACTGAAAGCTTACATAAAGAGGAATCAAAGAATAAAATCCCATCGAAATTCGATGAAAAATAAAAATTTTAGGTTATCTGTAACTTTACAATTTTGGCCCCTTTCAGCCCCTCATAGCTCCGAAACTGTAACAGCTACGCCAAATCCGTTGACATACAACTGAAAGCTTACATTAAGAGGAATCCAAAGAAAAAAATCCCATCGACATCTGACGAAAAATAAAAATTTTAGGTTATCTGTAAATTTACTATTTTGGCCCTTTCAGCCCCTCATAGCTTGGAAACAGTAAGAGCTACGCCAAATCCGTTGACATATTACTGAAAACTTACATCAAGAGGAATCCAAAGAAAAAAATCCCATCGAAATCCGATGAAAAATAAAATTTTTTGGTTATCTGTAAATTTACGATTTTGGCCCCCTTTGGCCCCTCATAGCTGGGTAAGGAAACAAGTTACCAAAAATCTAATAGTACAGCGCTCCAATAATTTTTCATTAGAAATCCTTTGGAAAAAATTGCATCAAAATTGGACTAAAAATAAAAAAATGAAATTTTTGAAATTCGCCCCTTTTGGGCCCCATTTATCTCGTGAACGGTACATGCCACGTGAAATCCGTTGGCATACCCTAGATTGGAAATTTTCTAAGGAGTTTACTGAAAGAAACCCCATCAAAATCCAATAAATAATAAAGATTCTACAGTCAAATATGTGAAAACAACCAATTTAACCCCTTTTTCTAAAACGGGCGGGGCCAGGAACATAAAATGATAGCCCGGGCTAAAGCATGTGCCAAGAAACATCATACTAAAATTTGAAAATGATCAGTTCACTGGAACCAAAGTTATGCTGTCCACAGACACAAAAATACCCAATTTTACCCCTTTTTGGCCCCTTTTTCTGAAACGGGTGGGCCATAAACCCGAAATTAAAACCAGGGATAGCCATTATGCCAAGAAACCACATACTGAAATTTGAAGATGATCTGTCCACTAGAAACAAAGTTATGCTTGCCACAGACGCCGACAACTGCGCCATACCATAATACAACCGCAAAATTTTTGCGGTCGTATAAAAATATTGACCACTTAGATCCAATTAAACCTAAAGTCAGCAAAAAACGCTAATAAAATAAGCCTTGCCAACTTTTTTTAGGGAATAGGTGCATGCCAGAGCAAATTTTCTTTGTGTTATTCAACTACCTGTGAAAGTTCCATCATCATTAAATTGACATTTTTTTTGCGAAATATCTTTTCAGAGAAATGCTTCATATTTGTCAAATCTTTATCATTTCATCAGCCCTTACATCTGTAAAAACATGGATGTTTATGAATGAAAATGTGCCAAATATATTCATAAATCAGGGTCCTTTTCTTTAAGAAAAATACACCTCTACCTACCAATTTGCTTCTTTGTCAGAAAAAAAAAAATATTTTACCTACCTACCTACCCACCACTTGGAGGGTACCTGGTCGTAAAAGGGGAAACAAACAATTTTTTAAGGTTGGCCTGATATTAAAATATTTTCTTTTATACTATAATTCAATTTACTTATAAGAACCATGAAATCAGTTGCCTGTCACTGACAGAAATATTTTATTTCCTTTGACCATATCTCTAATGAATGTTCCAAAATGTTTTACTCCTTTTGCTTCTCATGTTGGCAACATCGATTTTCTCAAAAATAATTCCGTTTTTGAAAAAAAATCACTTTAGAATATTTCTATTTTCCTTAGTGCTCATTAAAACTTGGAATCGGAAACCAGTTTTTCGTCGTGTGAATATTATACTGTTATAACTCCACTTTTTGAAAAATTGGAGATAACAATGCAGTTCGGCTAATTTTATACTGATCTATCTCCCTATGGTGAGATCACTCTACATTAGTGAGTTTTTGTATGATTTTCAGGGTACCTCCGTTGTTATATCTCCATTGTCCATTAGAAAAGCATGGACATCCGGGTAGCGAAATCGTAAGAAAGTTCAATCCTGTAGTTGCTATAATGTTACATCTCCAGGACTTAAAACATTTTTTGTGTTTTTAAAAGTAAGATTTTGAAAATCAGAATGTTACAACAGCCAAAAAGGGGGGAATTACTTCTTTAATGTAATGAATTAACTTCATTTAAAAGATTAATTTTACTTGCTTTTTATGTACAAAATGTCGTTTTGAAACTTTGAGGCAACTTTCTACCAACAGTTTGGAAAAAATAGACCTCAAACTTTAAGTCGATTTTTCTCAGTTTCAGGAAATTGTGATATACAACAGTATAATATTCACACGACATTTTGTCCATACCGGGATCAGTCTAAATGTATTAATTAGGGAGTGCAGACTATGAACTTGGACATGGTCTATTGCTTAAAACTTTCCATAAAAGCATTTTATTATTTTTTACACAATGCCACTCTCAACAGACAGTGGAATTCTGTATCGAGTAGATAACTTTTTCCTTTTTTTTACGTTTAAATGTGTTTTATCTGAGAGAGCTTTCCAATAGTATAGAAATTCATTTTTGTTGAGATAATTTGACAATCCTGAAATGCCTCGGTGAATTAAGGAAGAGATTTCTATTTTTGTCACCATCAATACCTCAGTGCCTATTTTTTAGGGGAATCTGCTAATCCTGTATTTTGTTTTGTCATAAAAATTCTGTGCTTCAATTCGCCGTTTCAGAAACTAAAGGATTGTGGGTAGAGCGTACACCAAAATATTTTGATTGGTCAAGAACATAAATAACATAACGTCATTGGTTGAAAATCGATTGTCCGTACACCAAAATTTCAAAGACAATCTCTGTACCCACAATTCCTCAGTTTCTGAAACGGCGAATTTCGTACAACCCATGTCAGTATGAGAATTTACGGAGGCTTAAGTTTTGGAAGTAGACGTGTTTACTGTTTACCCCACTATATTTTTAATAGGTATATGTTTCCTTAGTCCTATAATATATGACTTCGCACTTCTATTCCATATTTAACGTTTTTATCGGATTTTTGCATTTTTTACTTTTTTTGAAAGTGTGAAGTCATATCGGATCTTTAAAATTTCCATTAGCACTTTCCGACATGATTTCATGTCGGAAATAAAATAAGTTTCCTGTCGGACTGTATGCCACGTTTTTTAATATATTAATAAGTTTTTACGGACCTTAACATGTAAATCATTAAAAAACATACCTCTCTTGCCATTCAGACTATTATTCCCAACACTGCTAAATAAAATAATTTCCCAAGCGGTGCAATATCTAGAGCATTCGCCATATTTAAATGAATTTCGAATTTGAACAACCGTGTTTTAAAAAACGAAGTTTATCATAAAAGTGCATGCAAGAAGTAGATTTCGCACTAGAAGTTCTTATTTTACATTTGAAATTCTTATTTTTCATGAGTTTTAATCCATTGTCTATCTCGGTGTACATTTTCCCTTATGTAGCTATAGTATAAAAATAAACAAAGATGTGAAAACATTTCGAGACGACCCACCAGGTAAAACGAGTCTGTTGTTGATTTAAATTATAATGACAAAATAATTAATCACAACAAAGGGTACTCTTCTCACGGGAGCGTGTCAAAAAGACAATGTTTAGATGTCTATTTTTGGATATTTGGATTAACTGAGTAAAAATACTAGAAGACTTGCAGGTATCAGAAATCTAGGGGCGGAAAAAATTAACCCCAAAGCATTTGATTTAAGTAGTTATGGTGAAAAGCACGATCTTCTGTTGGAGAATGATACAGCAGTACGCTTTTGTCTATATCGTTTTGTCTACATTTTTGCAAGTTCATTCTTACCAACTTTCGATTTGATATTCAAGAATGCAAGTGGGATTTTCTGCTGTTTTTGAAGATTTGGTACTACAGTAAACGGTAAAACACATAAATTCATTTTTGGGAGTATAATTCTAAACCAGAGAACAAACTATATGACCATGTTTCGTGAAAAAACATTTGCTACGGGTTTTTGGACACATACGATAGGACCTCGCGCTGCATGTAAAAGTCAGTATATATGAAAAAGAAACAGCGCAAGGTTCTATATTGTAGGACTAATGTTTCCTCAAAGCTATTCATTTGTCTTTTTTATGCGTAGCAGTTATTAATATGTGTGACAATACAATTTTTGAAAGGGTGTGTCATAAGAAAGCAGATTGTCATTTTCAGCATCAAGATGAGTATATTTTCCTCTTGATCATGTTGACATTAGCCTAAAACTTGAAATTTTTAAAGGGACAAATAGGACACTAAAACTCAGACAATTCTGGTGGAACTCTGACTTTCACCAGCATTTATCAATTGACCCAACATCAAAGAAAATTGCTGACCATTCTTCAGGTGAATTTTCAACGAGTATTTTGCCGGACAAACACCAACAACGCCTGTGAATTCCGGGGCGACAAGGGTGAAAATTGTCGAACCAGAGTGATTTTTAACTGAATATCTCTGCGTGTACTGTATATTAGAACACAGGCACTTGTTTCATAAAAAAATTCAGTCCCTCCCTCGAAGAGAGGGAGGGACTGAAATTTTGTGCCCGACTTGCTGAGATACGGGATATTGGGACCCCTTCCCTCCCTAAACAAGCCTCACTAGTTGAATTTCAACGTATAAACGAGCCATAAACCCTGAATTTCAAAGCATAAACGAGCCGTAAGCTTTTGTTTACATTTCTGATATCAATGGTTTTTCATACATGTACAAATCCCACAGTACCAAAATATTGGCACATAATCACGAGAAAGGGGAAATCTTCGTCAAAATTGTATGCTAGGAATAAAGGATTTTCATTACAGGACTGAAAACTATACATTTTATTCTTATTTGAATGTCTATCACGCCGATGATAGTGGATATGTTTTCATTTAATTGCTTCTACCTCTTTTCGACATGTTGGATTGTAAAAAGGAAGTAATACTTACAAGTTAATTCCGGTCTCAATTCGGTACGGATTTGGTGAAGTTTCCGGGTCTATTTTAGACGACAAAGACTATTTAAATCGACTAAAATGAAATTGTAAAAAGAAATAGGTCCGTGTGCTTTGAACTGAGATAGATGACATTAAAAATTTGACGGGAAATGGATTTCTCTGTATTTTCCCTTAATTTAATATTACGACCATTATTTGTCTTGTTTTAGTGACTTTTGTGTTTTATCCTCATTATGCATGCTTGTATGTTTTAATGTAATGATGTATTTGTTATTTATGTAAGTCGGTATAAAAGCTCTTTCAGAGCTTATGTTATTTGTTATATGTGTATTACCCGACTATAAATAAAAATTACTTACTTAAAAAAATTACTTACTTACTTACTTCTAAAAGCTGAGAAATTTATGAAAACTTGTCAGAAGCCGTATAAATTTTACTAATGAAAGACATTCAAAGCTTTTGAACTTTTCATTCAAAGATCTTCTCCTCTCAAACCACTGCGGGCAATTAGACGAATTTCCAATTTCTTTTTATCAAGGACGTATAATGATATAAGTCCATGTTTTTATGAATGAATTACCCCGATTGACATGGGGTCAATCGGAGTAAATTGCGTCACGTAACTTTGTGACGTTCAAAAATCTATATTGTGGCGTCAAAATTGGCCAACAGTGGGGAACATAGTTTTAACATTGCATGGACTCTATTGAAAGACAAATTTATAGATGTAAATGCTAAGAAAAAGAATGATTAAAATGATTAATAAGAATTAGTACCTAAGGGTATACTAAAACGTGAAAGCATGGACCTATTTAGGTCCATTATTTATCCGTTGAACAAAAATGGAAGGCATCAAATATTCAATAATGTAGCTAATAGGTAGTTATAGGTATCGACGACCAATCGTCATCGTAGGGTGCCCTTTCTCGAAATCACCGTTCTAAATTTTCAAAATTGCGTATCATTCTCTCGCGTTCATGTTAAATCCATAGAGGACTTCTCAAAACCCCGACATGGGAAAAAGAGATCGGACATTATGGAATCAAAACGATAATGGGATTGACGAACACATTCAAACTGCCCTTTTCAACCTTACCTACTTGTTATTCTAACCAAAGAAAAGTTCGACATAAAGTAGAATTCAGATAAGTACATACGTTTCATATCTATTAATCCAAATGCACCATGAAATGATCACGAAATCTGAAAAAGCTAATATAAATAAAATATATAGCATTTGTTTGAATTCTTTAAAGCGCAAAAATGTTATTGTCTCTTGTTGGGATTCGTTCAACAAATCGAATCATCAAAATTGGTTTTATATGACAAATACATCGACAATTCGGATAGATAAACCACATAGTACCACCAAATACTTCGAAAACCCGTCTTATAGGATATAAACCATACGAAATTAAGGTGGGGGACTTTTCTGTTAATGTGGCCGGTTTGTGGCATTTTCAGCTGGTTGTAACCTGTTTTCGGTGAAATAAATCAGTTTTAACTGTTTTTGGACCATTTCATGTTTTCTGTTCTGTTAATATTTTTCTTTGTGTTAAATAAGATAAAAAGCATTGCTTAATGAGGGGGGGGGGGCAAGACCTGTTAATGTGTTTTAGGTATCTTCGGCTGGTTGATAACTGTTTTGGGGGAAATTTAAGATTGTTAGCATGTTAATGACCTCTCTTTTGCACCCTCTCCGGAACTAGATTCTGAGCCTTTAGCCACTGCCATATATTTTTTATTGCCTTCTTTTAGTTAAACGGTCTGTAAAAAACATTTGTATATTGCGAACAGTGTTCTGTTTTGTGATGTATATCGTGTTCTTCTCTTGTGTGTATGTTCAGCTCCAATTGCTCCTTGCTGACTCCCGATTTGAAAATAAAAGATACAAAAACATTACATCAGAACAAGTTTATATTAGACGGATTTTCTTTTGGTCTGTAAAACGATGGCCAGTTTATCCGTGTATTTGATCTAATGTGAAGTCGGAAAAGATCCAAATTCCAGAATCTTCTAACCAAATATGAAATAATTCCCTCAGTAGGTTTAGTAGTCTTGCCCCCCCCCCCTCCATTCAAATGCCATGGGGTGAGAATATTTCCTCATTAATGGGGTGTGGGGATGATGGTCCATATATATAACATTATGCGGTATGGGGTGATGGACCATTGCATAATAGGGTCGTTTTATTGAACCCAAAACTATTGAATATCTTAGTACATTTCACAAGCATTTCTACGTCACAGAAATACCTGTAAAACCAAAGATGTATTAATGTGAGGATAGATATATTGGATACGAATTTGTCTTGTTTCCGAATCCTTTTGATTAATTTGTTTATATGTATTTATTTATTTATGTATATTTGACAAGTTGATTAATAGAATATGTTTATATCAACCAAAGATGCTCCGGAATGGTGAGCATGATCTGCTCCACGCGTGGCACCCGTCACACTGTAGTGGAGTCCGGTTTTGTCACAGTCGGAGTTAGTCAGTCCGGTAATAACTCTGGATCTAGCCAAAGATATCTATTCTCATTTGTAAAGTAGAAACATTTAAACGGTCTGTCACTGTTAGCGTACTTTCTTTCCGGCGTACAGAATTTCCGGGTATATAAACAACCTATCATATAATATAGTGTATTTCTTCCTTGATGTTTTTTCCGTCACGGTCAGTACTCCATTAGATGTTGTGGATATTCTACCCTAGTGCATTTTATCCAAAAGGAAGGAATACACTACCGGAATGAATCCACTGTTGTAAAACTTCTGTAGTGGCAATTGCAACAACGACTGAACATACCAGTGATGTATAAGTTTTTGAGACAGTAATGTCTCTCTGTTGATAAATTCGCTGTACAAACTACAAACACGGCAATAGCGAATGAGTTGTTAAATGTACATGCCATATGCCGGAGATTTGGGAATATTACTGCTCAAAAACGAGAAGTTCACTATTGGAAAGTCGAAATCATCACGCTGTCGTAAAGTTTTGTTTTTTTTTGTTTTTAGACGTCTAGAGTTGTCAATGTAGAGGTATAGGTCCAGGTATGATGCTGTTGAGTTGTCTCTTTAATTTCGAGTTCATATGGGTATGTAAGATGAAGGTTATCCTTAAATTGAGGATTGTTCAATGAAAGAACATCATCTATATAATGGAAGCTGAAATTAAAAGACTTGGCTAGCTTGTTGTCTTTTTTTTCTGAACTAGTCCTTGTATGAACCTGGCTTCATACGAATAAAGAAACAAATCTTCTAAAAGTGGCGCACAATTAGTCCCCATAGGTATCAATATTGTCTGCTGAAAAACTTGCCCTCCAAATTCTACAAATATGTTATATCAATCAAGAATTTGAAAACTATTTGCGTCAGTAGTCCGTTCGCATTTCACAGAATCGTCTTCTCTTAAATTACAGAAGCAACATTAAGCGACTTTTCAGGATTGATATACGGAAGGTTGCTCATTCCGTTCAGATCTATCAACAAGTCATAGCTGTCAGCGCGCATCATAGTGAAACATTTAACCGTTCATAAAGACACGACGGGTGCCAAGCGTCGAACAGCTCGTGGTTATCCTTCCTGAGATCCTGGTTGCTAGCTCTTTAGTTTTGTAGCGTAGTTCTTCAGTTTTATAGGTTTTTTTTTTGTTTGTTAATTTTTGTTAATTTGTTATGTCTGTTGTTGAATATATAAACTGCCGTGTTTGTTTGGATTATTGAAATCAAAAGGCTATTCTTGTATATAAGTCATTAAATAATATGGTGCCGTCGTATTAGAAAGATAGTTTTCATTTTGTTGATAACACTATTTATATAGTTTACGTTTTAGATGCTTTATTTTGGGTCGTTTTAACCTGGAGATGGAATGTTCTCCTTGACATTTACCTAAATTCCTTTCTTTTCATTGGTGTCATTCATATGTTGCAGACAGATATTCCTGGATCAATCTATTCCGGTTTTAACCTAACCGATTTAGAATGAAACATTCAAAAACGTTGAATAAGCTTCGGACAAGTTGGCCCACTTTAAAGAATTGGATTACCCAATTAAATGCGCGGATCAGTTGCTTAATTTGGTTTGATCTTTTATTTTCGTTAATCCTAAGAAGGTTTACAGAT
>MJUU01037506.1:6611-31694 GCA_002080025.1 Modiolus philippinarum
ATTTGATGAAATATCATTGTCCTATAATGTGTAGTTGTTGAGATTAGTGGACTTGCGCAAAACTTAACCAAAGTCTTTGAAGGGTAAAATGTAGGTTAAAGCCACCTAATTGTCATTGATTTGGGTAGTACTCATCAAGGCAATTAATTTGATGAAATATCATTGTCCTATAATGTGTAGTTGTTGAGATTAATGGACTTGCGCAAAACTTAACCAAAGTCTCTGAAGCGTAATATGTAGATCAAAGTCACCTAATTGTCAATGATTTGGGTAGTACTCATCAAGGCAATTAATTTGATGAAATGAAACATCATTGTCTTATAATGTGTAGTTGTTGAGAAATGGACTTAAACGCAAAACATAACCACAGTCACTCAAGCATGAAATATAGGTCAAAGAGTCAAACTACCTAGTGAACTATGTAGTACTATCAAAGATCTATGTACTGACCAATTATCATTGTTCTACCTCTTACAGTTTCTGAGAAATGGACTTTAACGCAAAACTTATGCGGACGTACGAACGTACGGAAGGACAGACAAGGGTAACACTATATGCCCCTTCCACATTCACGGGCGGGGCATAAAAATTAATATGGCGCTGCACCTTCAAATGTTTTATAATTTTTTTCCTTTCCAAGCTATGAAGGGCCAAATGGGGCCAAAATTGCACACATGCAGATTACCTGAAATTTATTATTTTTCATCAGATTTCAATAGAATTTTTTCTTTTGATTCCTCTTGTTGTATTCCAATGGATTTGGAGTAGCTCTTACAGGTTCTTAGCTATAAGGGGTCAGAGGGGCCCAAATTGCAATTTTTCAAAATTTGTAAAATCTATTTTTTTTTTCACTACTTTGTGTCCAGGTAATTAATGTGTCACTGTCCTTATTGTGTCCAGCAAATTACTGTGTCCACATGGCCATCATACATTGGGGCGGATTTTGTCAAAAAATAAAGTATACAATGGGGCAGAAATAAAGTTTACAATGGGGCGGATGATATTTCTTTTTACTGTTTGAATTAGCGTTCATGTACTTAATAGTGACAAATGTGCACAATTTGCTATGTTCTTGGGGCCAAATATTAGACAGATCTAAGAAGGCAGGATCACACAAGAGGGCAAAAAGCCTCTTTTTCATCATTATTTCAAACTATATAATTTCTTCTGTACACATTCTGCCACTTTCCCTTTCATACACATGTATGTAAAACACAAACTGTATTTTACTGTTATAATAAAAATGACTCAATTAGTGGCAACAAATGAGCGATGATTGAATACTTATTTGAACAAACGGGAAACTGAAAACAACGAAACAACATACCTTGAATTTTCAAGTTTCCTTCTAGAACAGACACAGATATAAATGTGCTATAGTTCTAAGGTTATTTAACATTGATTTAATACTGCACAAATGGCTGTAATTTTCTGTTATTTTATATAGACTTGACAATATTATCAAATTATATGTTATATCTGCCCCATTGATTCATTTGAAATCCGCCTCATTGTATACTTTTATGCCGCCCCATTGAACTGTTTTTCGTCGCCCCATTTAGTTATGAATCCGCCCCATTGTAAATTAGCGGTCCACATTTATTTTAATTTATATTTGTTCAAATTTCAGTGGTCGACATGCTGCGATTGTATCTTGATGCGTTTGGCGTAGCCCTTAAATTTTAAACTCTTGAAAATGTGTTGCTAAACTTTTTTTGTTCAGTATATGTTCCCCGCTGGCGGCCATATTGGACAAGATGCCAACCTGTTGGATGTATGTATAAATTAGAGTCCTTGATAAGCTGAACATTTTTGCAATTCAAACCTCTATCTAAAAAATAATTTTTGAAATAAAAAAAATGTATTAAAAAAGTGAAAATTCTAAGAAAAAAGTGCAATAACTCCTATATTGGTAGTCAGATTTTCTTCAAAATTGCAGGACATAATCTTATTATGCTGACCATTTTTGTTTTTTAAACTCTACCTCTATCTTCTATCATTTTCAATATATAAGATGAAAAGAAATGAAAAAACAAAAATTTTAAGAAAAAGGGACATTAACTCAAAGACTGGTTATCGGATATTCTCCAAATTGCAGGATGGGTAAATCTCATCATGCTGATCATTTTTACATCTGTCAGATTTTTGATATCAATTACAATTTTTAGCAAAATAAACCAGCAATTTACCCCTGTTTTCTAGTTTAAGGTACAGCCGCCATTTTGTTTGGACTACAGACATGAAAATTCGTAAAGGTTCCACAAGAACCTAATGTCTCGCCCGCTCAGTACATTGTAATTATCATTTGGCCTATATTTAGATGAGGTTGCTAGGTAGAATTTCAAGCAAAAATTTTTCTTTGAGGCTTCCATACTAAAACGCAATCAAATATTTTTGTATAATGACTGTTTTCAATATGCAAAAAAGTATGGTTGCTAAGTAGAATTCCAAAAATTAAGAGTTTCATGAAAATAACCAAAACTGGAATCCAGGATTTTGGAAATTTCACTTTTGAAAATAAATATTCATACTGAAAGGAATTGAAAAAGATATGGTTGTTAGGTAGAATTCCAAAATATAAGAGGTCTTTGAGAGTTGCAGAAAATTTACCAAAATAAAAATCCAAGATTTTTGCATTTTGACTTTTGAAAATGATCATTATAACTGAAAAACTGAAAAAGTTATGATTGCTAGGTAGAATTCCAAAAAAAAACCTGGTCTTTGAGAGTTCCAGGATGGTAAACCGAAATAGGAATTAAAGACTTTTGCATTTTTTATTAAAAAAAATGTTTGTTTGATTCAAATTTAATAGAAAAGCATTGTCGTAAGAAGAACTTCTTAAAATAGCTTGTCCTTGAGAGTTTCAGGAAATTTACCAAAGTTGGAACCATGTTTTTCTTTGGTGTTCAAAATTATGCTCAATGCTAAAACATTGTTAAAATTTGTAATTGGATGCAAACAATTCAAAATTATTGGTCTTAGACATTTTCAGGAAATTTACCAAAGTTGGAACAGGTATCAAAATTCCAATAGCCTGTTACACATCTGCTCATTTCATGCAAAAATTCCAATTTTAATGTAATTCTATTAAGATTCAAAGACTCTATTCTATTTCTCAATAAAGGGCTACGCCGAGCGCAGTATGATACAACCGCAGCATGTCGACCACTGAAATTTGAACAAGTGTAATTTTAAAGTAAGTATGGACATACTAAAGAGCTTGACGCAATAATTAGATGGACACAATAAGGAGATTGACCCAATAATTAGCTGGACACAAACTAGGGAAAAAATAAAAATTAGCCCTTATGACTCTGTATGATTCCTCTTTGACCCCTTATAGCTTGGAAACAGTAAGAGCTACGCCAAATATACTTTTGAAAGCTTATATCAAGAGGAATCCATAGAAAAAAAAATCCCGTCGAAATCTGATGAAAAATAAAAATTTAGGTAATCTGCAAATTTGCAATTTTTGCCCCGTTCGGCCCTCATAGCTCGGAAAGGAAACAAGTTAACAGAAATCTAATAATTGAGCGCTACCTTAATTCCATTGAAAAAGAACTGCATCAAAATCGGACTTAAAATGAAAAATAATAAATTTTGGGGATTCCCCTGTTAGGGCCCCGTTTATCTCATGAACGGTACATGCGATGTGAAATCCGTTTTTCTCTAATTTCTATCCAGTTTTCACACTTCCTGAACGGTGTGGAAACATTTGTTCTCCTCTCTAGAGAGGAGAACAAGTTTCGTGACATTTCCCGCCAAATTCATTCGGAATACAATCTTCGGTTTTTTCGTCCAGTCATTAGAGAAACAGTTTCCACAACTTAAACACGTCAATTATGAAATTTCTCACATCTCGATAAATAAATTTTCAAATGTTTAAAAGCTCGGCAAGCCTCGCTTTCAAACATTTGCAAAATTTATTTAACTCGATGCGAGAAATTTCATAATCAACTAGTTCTCGTTATGGAAACTATATACATACTACTGATTGGAAATTTAATAAGGAGCACACTGAAAGAAACCCCATAAAAATCTGATAAGTAATAAATATTCTACAACCTAATATATGAGAACACCCAATTTGGCCCTTTTTGGCCCCTTTTTCAGAAACAGGAGGGGCTACAATACCCAAAAGCAACCCCAGTCTTTCCTTTGTGCCAAGGAACATTGTGTTAAAAGTTCATAAAGATTGAAGTTATCACACGGAAACGAAGTGTTTACAGACGCAGCCAGTATCATACCAATATACGACCTCAAAATTTTATTGCGGTCGCATAAAACCTAACAATGAATCTTTTTAGCAAAAAACAAAGTCCAAACTTGGAAAAAATACTGAAAAACTATTAAAAAAATCCAATTTTTTCAGCTTGAGGTATATTTCTAACTATCGTCTAACTTTTGGCCACTTTTTGTGAAATCCCAAAAAGATTTAATAACTTCATTTAAATTCCCAAAACTTTAACCACAGGGTTAAAATAAATTTCTTGCGCAAAAAAAAACTAAGTCCAAATACGGAAAAACTAAAAAAAAAAAAAAAAAAAAATCGAAATTTTTCAGCTAGAGATAATTTTCTGACCATTTTCTTGCTTCTGCCCAAATTTCAAATGATTCCATACAGATTTATTGAAGATACTGATGTTTAGAAAAACTTTAACCACAGGGTTAAAATAAATGTTGACGAAACCGACAATGGATCGCTATGTCTCGCTTTCGCGAACAAACTTGAAAGTGCATACCCTGGTAATGATTCAGGCCAAGTTTGGTTGGTATTCCAGAGGAGATCAGTGAATGTTAAGTTACCAGAAGGACGCAGGCACCAAGGGATGCACATGGCCTTTGGCAAGGTGAGCTAACAAGAACAATAACTCCAAGACAGGTTTTCGGATCTTGGCATGCTTATCATTTTACGCCTCTCTGTTTTTTTTTATATCTGTAATGGTTGTATAGGTTTATTTGCAAACTAGAAGATGACATGCCCCCCGCAAGGTTAAATCAAATTATGATGTCTTAGCAATGATATTTGTGTCTGTAAGACACATGATGCCCCAGCTAAACACATGTTACTAAAGGAGTTATACAGACAAACTATATACACTCTGCATTACTAAATCACCAAAAAACGTCCAAGTTAAACAATGTAGGTCAAAAGGGCACTTTTTAAAAGGACCCACCATGTATAAAATTTTAATTCGTTTGTCGCATTGCTTCTTCAGTGCAAGTCTCCAATAAACCCACAATCCATCATTTTAATTAATGTGCCTTCCTACCCCACATACAATTATTTTTTGAACAGCACTTACTTTTCACATAACCTCATTTTAAAGCTTATTGGGGTAAGAGGTTTGGGTTCAAAACACTATGAATGAGATAATTTTCATATTTGGATGTCAAACTGAAATTATTTTATGCACAACCCAATTTAATGACAAAATGAGGTAGCTTTGACCATAAAAATAAATTTAAGTTCAATTAGTAAATTCTGATTTGTTGGTACAAAGGTAAAACACCAAGTGTGAAATTCCTATTTGTGTTTTAGGTGACAGTTGTAGATATAACGTTTGAATACAGGGGAGATAATCCAATACAGATAGATTTCCACTGCCCAAACAAAACAATTTCTTGGCTGAATTAGGGTTCTGTCAATGTTAAGGCCATTTTTAAGACGGGCAGGAATTTGAAAACTTTAAGAACTATTGATAATCTCAAAAATTTTGAATCTGGGTTTTTGTTGTCATTTCAGAACAACGCCCAAATGCCTGTCGTTTTCAAACAGGTAAGGCTTTTATAATCATTGGAGTCAGAGACTCTCTGACTCTCAGAAAGTCCAAATAATGATTTCCGCTGTACCAAGTTTCTTCTTTTGACCATTTTTGGTTAGATTTCAGGAAAATTTGATAATTTTTTCAAAGATTTTAATTCTCAGAAAAACTGTGTTTGATTCTTTCGAGGCATTTCTATTCTGATCTGCGAGTTTTGGTTAAAAATTGTCAATTTACTCAAATTGAACATTTTAAGGGAACATGGAAACTTATAAAATGATTTCTCCAAATTTAAGGAAAAACCCTTAGTCTTACTTTGATTAAATTTGGATGCATTCAAAATCTGTTAACAGAATCCATGAAAGCCTAAAATTAACAATTATGGAATATTGTACCACATTAACCTAAATAAATATAGGTAATCAACGATTAGGCCAAGACAAGTTATTTCTATGTTTGGCGTCAGCACGCGCATTGAAAAATGTGCGATTTTAGGAGAAAACAAACAAAGGATATTTTTCGTTTTTATGATTAAAATCCAGATTTTTTGGTGTTTTTCTGCCATCGTTGAAGTTTTTGTGCACCCAATATACCATCACTTGAACGAGTCTAGCTTAAGCTTCGATTAATAAGACAACATATATATACTACTACTAGAAACTTAAAAAAAAAACTCTGAATAAACTGAAATGGGGTCAACGGAATTGACTTTTAATGTACATAATTCACATCAAAATTTGTTGATTTCAAAAATGTCCTCCTTGTTTTTTATTTTGTTTTTGTTTGTTTGCCTCCTGCCCGCCTACATTTCAACTAGAAGTGGGAGCAGTCGCAAACGACAGCTAATCCCCTCGCCCGCTGTCAAGAAATAATAACCATATTATAATCTAAAGATGTATGAATGTCGAAGGTACATCCACTGAACAGTCAGATCATTGATTAGCAACTTGTAGTAGCTCAGATATAAACATTAATGGAAACTTTAACCAAAGTCTGTCAAGTGTAAATGTATCATCTGAGGTTGCAAGACTCTCGAAGATGCATCCACTGACCATAGATGATTGATGTGACACATAGGGGATCTCATACATGAACATTAACTCAAACTTTAACCTGAGTCATTGAAGCATAAAAAGTAGGTCAGGGTGACCCAATTATCATCTGAAGCAGCATCACTCTCCAAGATGCATCCACTGACCATAGATGATTGATGTGCCACACATCGTATCTCAGATATGAACCTGAATGCAAACTTAAACCCGAGTCATTGAAGCCTAAAATGTAGGTCAGAGTGACCCAATTATCATCAGAAGCAGCATCCCTCTACAAGATAGATGCATCCACTGACCAAAGATGATTGATGTGCCACATGTAGTTTCTCAGATATGACCCTTAACACAACTTTTAACCTGAGTCATCGAAGCCTAAAATGTAGGTCAGAGTGACCCAATTATCATCTGAAGCAGCATCACACTCCAAGACGTATCCACTGACCAAGGATGATTGATGTGCCACACATAGTATCTCAGATATGAACCTTAACACAAACTTTAACCGGAGTCATCGAAGCGTAAATGTAGGTCAGAGTGACCCAATTATCATCAGAAGCAGCATCACTCTCCTAGATGCATCTGCTGACCATAGATGATTGATGTGCCACATGTAGTTTCTCAGATATGAACCTTAACACAAACTTTAACCTGAGTCATTGAAGCGTAAAATGTAGGTCAGAGTGACCCAATTATCATCTGAAGCAGCATCACTCTCCAAGACGCATCCACTGACCAAAGATGATTGATGTACCACATGTAGTTTCTTAGATATGAAACTGAACGCAAACTTTAACCTGGGGTGGGACGAACGGACGGACGGACGGGCGAGATGCTTTATCCCCTCCCCATCTCTGTTGGGTGAGGGGATAAAAATAAAGTTGACGCCAAACAGAGAATTATATTGGTTTGGCCTTACAAAGTTTGCTTTGTTATGGCACGTTGTCACAGCAACCCAATTTTGCCTGGATGCTGATCTACCATCAGAAATGCATGCACATGCAAGGTTAGATGATCCTTCCATGTACAGTTACTTAGATATGAACTCGGACACAAAACTTGTATGTAGTCACTCAAGCCGAAAATGTAGGTCAAAGTGACCTAATTTTGCCTGGATACTGACCTACAATCACAGATGGATGCATATGCAAGGTTAGATGATCCTACCAGGATGTACAGTGACTTGGATCTGAACTTGGACATAAACTTGAATGTAAGTCACTCAAGTGGAAAATCTAGGTCAAAGTGACCTAATTTTGGTTGCATGTTGACCTACCATCACAGATAAATGCTCATGCAAGGTTAGATGATCCTACCATGTACAGTTAAAGAAATCTGAACTCGGACATAAACTTGAATGTAAGTCACTCAAGTGGAAAATATAGGTCAAAGTGACCTAATTTTGCCTGAATGCTGACCTACCATCAGAGATGCATGCATGTGCAAAGGTTATATGATCCTACCATGTACAGTGACCGAGATCTGAACTCGACGTAAACTCAAATGCAAGTCACTCAAGCCGAAAATTTAGGTGACAGTGACCAAAGTTTGCCTGGATGCTGACCTTCCATCACAGATGCATGCATATGCACAGTTAGATGATCATACTATGTATAATTACTGAGACGTGAACTTGGATGTAAATTTAAATGCAAGCCACTCAAGTGAAAATATAGGTCAGAGAGACCTTATTTTCATGGAGGCTGCGAGTCGACCCAAGATGCACCCGCATGCAAAGTTTGATGACCCTAACCTGAATTGTTACTAAAATATAAGCCTAAATGCGGACACGGTAGCTGGGTGTACTCCCAATAGTCCCTCTCAACTTCGTTGAGGCGAGTTAAAAATGATCTGGTAGCAAATTTGAACTCACAATGTTCCATATTTGTAGTTATTGTTGAAAAAGGAATTTTCATACTGAACAAATCGATTCATCTTTGGTTGTGAAATTTGGATTTTCAATTGTCTATTCAAAAGCTAGAAAGTACCATTACATGCTTCATGCAATTCTCATCATGCAAAATTTTATATCTATAGCTTCCAACATGTTTGCTTGGTGAACATTTTAAAGTAAGTGATGCTCAACTTTTGGTGGACTGCATATGTGCCATCTATTACTAAATCACTACCAAGTTCAACAAATGTATATTTTTTACAAAAATAAACCAAAATTGAAATCGTCTTCAATATAGGTACATTGATCTGCAAAATACAAATTCCTAGACTAAAACTGTAGGAGGAGTTGCCCAGACAAACTGTACTCTCAATGAAAAATCACAAATAAACTGTTGACACAGAATGTCTCGCCGTACCCATGCATCGCATGAATCTGCGCATTGATCTTCAGCAGCAGCCATGATAACAAAATGTAGGTCTTAATTTGTGTGCTTGCTAAATTCTCCAATCCTCAGGATGCAACTGCAGGTCAAATATCCAGCGACTGCAAAATTTAAAAGTCAGCGGAGCATGACTGCAGGGTCATAGACATAAAATGCCAGTGAAACTGATCCCAATCATGATAATGTAACTGCATAACAAAGATCAATGGGCTACTATGAGTGGTTGATCTTAAACAGACCAAGAAAAAATTTAAATATTTGATAAACAGTGCAAAATTTCAAAGACTGCGGGGCATAGACATAAAACACCACTGAAACTAATCTGTACTGATGCTAATGCAACTGCATAGCAAATATCAATAGGCTAGCACAGGTGGTTGATGTTAAACATACCCAAGAAAAAACAATTGTGGACGCCGCCGCAGCCGCCCAAATCACCATACCTAAGTCTCACTTTTTTAGACTATCGTCGAAGACTCGACAAATACCAGGTATGACTAAGTTCAACATTGTATATTTTCAGAAAAATAATCCTAAATCAAAATCCTTACCACCTGACTTTTCGTCGTGGGGGCATAAAAACAGCAATTTACCTCTACATTCTAATTTTAGTAACAGCAGCCATGTTGTTTGATATTCGAACTTATCGAACACAATTTTGAAACTGCATATGTTGGTGATGATTCAGGCCAAGTTTCGTTACAATTGGCCCAGCAGTTTCAGTGGAGACGGACGATGGATGCAAAGTGATGGCAAAAGCTCATTATACCCCCGCAAACAAAGTTTGGGGGGGGTATATAGGAATCACCCTGTCTGTCTGTCCGTCCGTCCGTCTGTCAACATTTATTATAAGCACAATTCCTCTTAAACCACTTGAAGGATTTTGATGAAACTTTACACACATGAAGGACACTATATGGAGATGTGCATGAAGGAATATATTTATTGTCCGAATTAAGCAAGGGGAGATAATTTGACTTAGACTTTTCATAGATTCCCTATGTATGGATTACCTAGTAAGTGCAAACCCTCTTAAACCACTTGAAGGATTTTGATGAAACTTTACATAAAGGAAGGATACTATATGGAGATGTGCATGAATGAATATGATTATTGTCCGAGACCAGAAAGGGGAGATAATTTGACTTCGACTTTTCATAGATTCCTTATGTACGAGTTACCTCGTAAGCGCAACTCCTTTTAAATCACGTAAAGGATTTTGATGAAACTCTACACAAAGGAAGGACACTATATGGAGATGTGCATGAAGGAATATAATTAATGTCGGAAACCAGGGGGAGATAATTTGACTTCCACTTTTCGTAGATTCCTTATGTATGGGTTACTTCGTAAGCGCAACTCCTCTAAAACCACCTAAAATATTTTGAGGAAACTTTACAAAAGGGAAGGACAATATATTGAGATGTGCATGAAGGAATATAATTATTGTCCGCAACCAGAAAGGGGAGATAATTTTACTTCGGCTATTCATGGATTCCCTATGTATCCGTTACCTCGTAAGTGCAACTCCTCTTAAAGCACTTAAAAGTTGTAACACACCTGTATTGTGTCCACAACCACTAAATTTGCACTTACCATATTGATTCAGGGTTCAATGAGCGGGGGGTATATTTAGCTGCCATTCGGCGACAGCTCTTGTTTGGCCTAAAAATTAACAGGGAGTAGAATACAAATAGGTCTGAAAATGCACCCCACAAATTGAGTAGTAGGCTTCCAACAAAATCTCAGATCTTTATCATACAGCAAAATTTCTTCAAAAAGTACACAGATTGAGAACCATCATACTAACTGTACAAAGTTTAGTGAATTGACGAACAGATGGGCAGATAGAGAAACACTTGAGCATTTTTTTACCATACGTCTGTCATTAAACAGTACATCTCTAAAAGAATCGGGTAAGACATAATAAAAACATGAGGTTGCATGCATTGTCGTGCTAGGTATACCCCAACTCGTATTATTTAACACATTAACAAGATGTGTTTGTGAAACACTACATATGCCCCCAGATTCCGATTTTTACCCCTTTTTTACCTCTATGACCTTGATCTGTGACCTTTGATCTAATTTTTTCTTTCATATTTATGTTCCTAATGACTAGACCTATACACTTGCCGAGTATCAAAAGTCTATCTTATATATTTCAAAAGTTATAGCCAAGGTTAAAGTTTCGGACGCATAGACAGACACACAGACTGGACAAAAACAATATGCCCCCGATCCTCGATCTGGGGGCTTAAAAAGGGAAAAGTGGCTAAGTCCAGCCAAACAAGAAGTTGATATCATAAGGTAACCAAAATGGGAGACAACACATTCCCCCTATATATAAAGTCAAATACCAAATTTGAAATAAATCGGCCCATCAGTAGCTGAGAAAAGTGTGACAAAAATTTTCATGATGTTCAATAAGGGGAAAAATGGCTAAGTCCCGCCAAACAGGAAGTTGATATCATACGGTAAGGGCTGTTCCAGAAATAATTTAAAATTTGATGGGTTGTGGGGTAAATTGGAGACCTGCACTATAGAGGCAATGAGACGAAAGAATTAAAATTTTATGCATGGTGGGTACTTTCAAAAAGTGCCATCTAGTTCGTTACAAAGAAACGATCAAAGTTAATGAACCATGAAATTGAGGTCAAGGCTACATGAGAGAAGTCAGACTGGCATGGGCCTTCCTAGATGTAGCATTAGACAAATTATGATGCCTGCAAGTGTTCAAGTTACGGAGAATTGATCAAAGTCAATGAACCGTGAAATTGAGGTCAAGGCTACATGACAGGTGTCAGACTGGCATATGCCTTCCTAGATGTAGCATTAGATAAAATACATGTATGATGCCTGTAAGTGTTCTAGTTACAGAGAAATGATCAAAGTCAATGAACCATGAAATTGAGGTCAAGGCTACATGACAGGGGTCAGACTGGCATGCACCCACCTAGATGTAGCAATATATCAATAAAGGGCTACGCCGAGAGCAGCATGATACGACCGCAGCATGTCGACCACTGAAATTTCAACAAAAGTAGTTTAAAGTGAATGTGGACACAGTAAAGAGCTTGACTCAATAATTAGATGGACACAAAAAGAAGCTTGACACAGTTATTAGCTGAACACAAACTAGGGAAAAAATCAACCCTTTTGATCACTTATTGATAATTAAAAAAAACAGTAAGAGCTATGCAAAATATGTTACTATCAACTAAAAGCTTACATCAAAAGAAATCCAAAGAAAAAAAATCCATCGAAATCTAATGAAAAATTAAGATTTGACATATTTAGAACTAGAGAATGTGTCTGTAAGACACGGATGCCCCGCCAAAAGATTATCGCAAAGGATAACCTCCTATTAAAATGTAGGTCAAAGCCACTTAATTGTCATTAATTTGGGCAGTATTCATCAAGGCAATTAATTTGATGAAATATCATTGTCCTATAATGTGTAGTTGTTGAAAAATGGACTTAAAGGCAAAACTTAACCAAAGTCACTGAAGTGTAAAATGTAGGTCAAAGCCACCTAATTGTCAATGATTTGGGTAGTACTAATCAAGGCAATTAATTTGATGAAATATCTGTCCTATAATGTGTAGTTGTTGAGAAATGGACTTAAACGCAAAACTTAACCCAAGTCACTGAAGCATAAAATATAGGTCAAAGCCACCTAATTGTCAATGATTTGGGTAGTACTCATCAAGGCGATTAATTTGATGAAATATCATTGTCCTATAATGTATAGTTGTTGAGAAATGGACTTAAACATAAAACCGTACCAGAGTCACTCAAGCATGAAATATAGGTCAAAGAGTCAAACTACCTAGTGAACTATGTAGTACTATCAAAGATCTACCTACTGACATATTATCATTGTTCTACCTCTTACAGTTTCTGAGAAATCGACTTAAATGCAAAACTTAACTGGATGTACAGACGGACGGAAGGACGGACAAGGGTAACACTATATGCCCCTTCCACATTCGTGGGCGAGCATAAAAATTGCAATTTTGGCCCCTTTGACCCCATATAGCTCGGAAACGGTAAGAGCTATGCCAAATCTGTTGGCATACCCCTGAAAGCTTAGATCAAGAGGAATCCAAAGAAAAAAATCCCATCAAAATCCGATGAAAAATAAAAATTCTACATAATCCGCAAATTCGCAATTTTGGCCCCGTTCGGCCCTCATAGCTGGGAAAGGAAACAAGTTATAAAAAATCTAATAGCTGAGCGCCATATTAATTTTTCACAAGGAATCCATTAAAAAAAACTGCATCAAAATCGGACTTAAAATAAAAAAAATATTTTTTTGGAGATTTGCCCCTGTTGGGCCCCATTTATCTCGTGAGCGGTACATGCTACGTTAAATCTGTTGGCATACTCCAGATTGGAAATTTCCTCAGGAGCACACTGAAAGAAACCCAATAAAAATCCGATTAATAATAAAGATTCTAAAGACAAACATGTGAAAACACCCAATTTAACCCTTTTTGGCCCCTTTTTTAAAAACGGGTGGGGCAACAATGACCAAAACTGAGCCAAACCTTCCTTTTGTACCAAAGACCATTATGTTAAAATTTCATAAGGATTGATCTATTGGAACTAAAGTTATTGACCAAAAACTAAAGTGTCTACAGACGACGACGACAACGACAACGACGCCGACGACGACGACGACGACGACGACGACAGCACCATACCAATATACGACCGCAAAAATTTTTGCGGTCGTATAAAAAATCCCATCGAAATCCGATGAAAAATAAAGATTTGACATATTTAGAAAAATTGCCATTCTGGCCCCTTTGACCCCTTGTAGCTCGGAAACGGTAAGAGCTACACCAAATCCCTTGCATACTATTGAAAGATCAAGAGGAATCCAAAGAAAAAAAATCCCATCAAAATCCGATGAAAAATAAAGATTTGACATATTTAGAATAAAGGGCTATGCCAAGCACAGCATGTCGAACACTGATATTGAACAAGTGTAATTCAAAATGAATGAGGACACAGTAAAGAGCTTGATACAGTAGTGAAATGGACACAATAAAGAGCTTGACCCAGTAATTAGCTGCACACAAACTGAGGAAAATAAAAATTAGCGCTTATTATGAATCCTTATATAGATCGGAAATTTTAAGAGAGATACATAAAATTGGTAAGAAACGACACCCATTAAAATCCAACAAAAAAAATAAGATTTCACATATTTTGAAAATTGTAATTTTAGCCCCTCTGAGCCCTTATAGCTCAGAGACGGTAAGAGCTACGCCAAATCTGTTGACGCGTTACCATAAGCTTATATCAAGAGGAATCCAAAGAAAAACATAGGTAATCAACGACTACAAAGTTCGCCTCGTTATGGCATGTCGCAGCAACCAAATTTTGCCTGGATGCCGACACACTATCAAAATTGCATGCATATGCAAAGTTACCTGAACCAACAATGTACAGTTACTGAGCTATGAACTCGGATGTATACATTATTATAAGTCATTTATGCGTAAAATGTAGGTTTAAGTGACCTAATTTTGTCTGAATGCTGAGCTACCATCACAGATGCATGCACATGCACATGCAAGATGATCCTACCATGCACAGTACCTGAGATCTGATCCCTGACATATATTGAATGCAAGTCACTAAAGCGGAAAATGTAGGTCAAAGTGACCCAATTTTGCCTGGATGCTGACCTACCATCAGAGATGCATGCATGTGCAAGGTTAGATTATCATACCATGTACAGTGATTGAGACATCAACTCGCATGTAAACTCAAATGCAAGTCAGTCAAGTGGAAAATGGAGGTCAAAGTGACCCAATTTTGCCTGGATGCTGACCTACCAGAGATGCATGCATGTGCAAGGTTAGATGATACTACCATGTACAATGACCGAGATCTGAACTCGGACATAAACTTGAATGTAAGTCACTCAAGCGGAAAATGTAGGTCAAAGTGACCTAATTTTGCCTGGATGCTGACCTACCATCAGAGATGCATGCATGGGCAAGGTTAGAAGATCCTACCATGTACATTGACCGAGATCTGAATTCGGAAGTAAACTTGAATGTAAGTCAGTCAAGCGGAAAATATAGGTCAACGTGACCTAATTTTGCCAGGATGCTGACCTACCATCAGAGATGCATTCATATGCACAGTTAGATTATCGTACTATGTATAGTAATTGAGATATGAACTCCAATGTAAATTTAAATGCAAGCCATCCAAGCAGAAAATATAGGTCAGAGAGACCCAATTTTCTGGGAGGCTGCGAGTTAACCCAAGATGCACCTGCATGCAAAGTTTGATGATCCTACACTGCTTAGTTACTAAGATATATATACCCAAATGCGGACGCAGATGCGGACGAAGACGCGGACGAGGACGCGGACACCAGGGGTACTCCAACAGTGCCCCTCAACTTCGTTGAGGCAAACTAAAAATCCCAAAGCAATCTGATGAAAAATAAAGATTTCACATATTTCGAAAAAGTGTAATTTTGGTCCCTTTGACTCCTTGTAACTTGGAAATGGTAAAAGCTATGCCAAATCTGTTGACATACATCTGAAAGCTTATATCAAGAGGAATCCTAAGAAAAAAATCCAATCGAAATCTTATGAATAATAAAGATTTCACTCATTTCGAAAAATTGTAATTTTGGCCCCTTTTACCCCTTGTTACTCAAAAACAGTAAGAGCTATGCCAAATCTGTTGACATACTGCTGAAAGCTTACATCAAGAGGAATTCAAAGAAAAAAATCCCATCGAAATCTGATGAAAAATAAAAAATTTAGGTAATCTGCAAATTTGCAATTTTGGCCCCTTTCATACCCTCATAGCTGGTAAAGGAAACAAGTTACCAAAAATATAATAGTTGAGCGCTTTATTAATTTTTCATAAGGAATCTAATGAAAACCAGAGGCTTCCAGGAGCCTGTATCGCTCACCTGGTTTTCAGTTGCCACAATCAAGGTTCAGCAACTTGGATTTTAATCAAAAATGAAAATAAAACTGTGCACACCTCTGATACAGGTACAAATGAACTTTCTGTCTATTATTAAACTGTAGATTTGTTTTGGACAAATGGGACACCCTATTGGTAAATATTTGACCTTAAAATGACTAAGTTCAACATTGGTAATTTTGGTATTATTCAACAAAAATCAAAATCAAAGTACCATGCACACCTTTGATATATGTACAACTGATCTGCAAATTAAAAACTTCCTATGTCTTATACTGTAAGAGACTTGCTCCGGACAAAGGGAGTACCCTATTGTTAAAAATGTCATAAAAATGACTAAGTTCAACAACTGATATTTTTGACATAAATTATCAAAAATCAAAATCAAAGAACCATGCACACCTTTGATATATGTACAACTGATCTGCAAATTAAAACCTTCCTATGTCTTATACTGTAAGAGACTTGCTCCGGACAAAGGGGTACCCTATTGTTAAAAATTTGTCATAAAAATGACTTAAGTTCGACAACTGATATTTTTGACATAAATTATCACAAATCAAAATCAAAGTACCATGCACACCTTTGATATATGTACAATTGATCTGCAAAATAAAAACTTCCTGTCTCAAATACTGTAGGAGATTTGCTCCGGACAAATGATATACCCATTTGGCAGCCGCCCGCCCGCTATTTTCACCAATTTAATAACAGGATTTTTCCGACGGAAACCCCAGTTAAAAATCCTCATCGAAATCCAAAATCCAATTAAAAATAATGACTTGACATATTTTCAAAAATTGCAATTTGGGCTATTTGACCCCTTACAGTTTGGAAACGGTAAGACATATGCCAAATCTGTTGATGTACTACCATAAGCTTACAACTAGAGGAATCAAAAGAAAAAAATCCCATCAAAATCAGATGAAAAACAAGTGTGGACCCAAATTGATGTCTCGCCCATCCCTACATGGTCGCAAAATGGATGTGAATTCTCAAACTGACTAAATCAGAAAACTAAACATATTCGCTAGACTGTGAAATTAGGGTAAGTGACAAAAGCAATAGAGCAGACTGTCATGAATCACCAAAAACGAAAATATCAGTGACCACTGATAGATACTGAAAAACAAAACATGTTCATTAGACCGTGAAAATAAGGTCACGGGCTAAAGCCAAACAGCGGGCTGTCATGTTCCATTTAAGACAAACCCAAATACCAAATATTATTGACCTTACATTAATAGATACTGGGAAACTTAACATAATCACTGGACCGTGAAATTGAGGTCACAGACAAAAGCCATATAGCAGACTGTCATGTACTACTCAAGACCAGCCTATATACTAAATATCATTGACCTACCACTTATAGTTACTGAGAAAATGACCTAATCAAAAAACTTAACATGCTCACTAGACCGTGAAATTGTGGTTAAGGACAAGATCCATATGACAGTCTGTCATATACTACCTAAGACAAACCTCCATACCATATATCATTGACCTACCACTTATAGTTACTGAGAAACTAAAGTAAGCACAAAAACTCAACATGTTCATTGGACCGTGTTATTGAGGTCACAGATAAAAACTATATAGCAGACTGTCATGTACTACCCAAGACCAACCTATATACAAAATATCATTGACCTACCACTTATAGTTACTGAGAAAATTACCTACTCACTAAAACTTAACATGACCATGAAATTGAGGTCAAGGACAAAAGCCATATGACAGACTGTCATGTACTATCTAAGACAAACCTACATACCAAATATCATTGACCTAACACTTATAACTACTGAGAAACTAAACTAAGCACAAAAACTTCACAAGTTCATTGGACCGGATGACGGATGCAAAGTGATGACAATAGCTCACCTGGCCAGGTGAGCTAAAAACTGCATCAAAATCGGACAAAATGTGAAAAAAATAGATTTTTGAGATTTCCCCCTTTTGGGACCCATTTATTTCGTAAATAGTACATGTGACAAGAAATCCGTTGCCATACTACTGATTGGAAATTTCCTCAGGAGTCACTGAAAGAAACCCCATCAAAATCTGATAAATGATAAATATTCTACAGCCTAATATATGAAAACACCTAAAAAACGGGCGGGGCCAAAATACCCAAAACCAATCTCAACCTTCCTTTTGTGCCAAGGAACATTGTGTTAAAATTTCATAAAGATTGATCAACTAGAACTTAAGTTATCGCACGGAAACGAAGTGTTCACAGATGCTGATGCCGCTGCCGCCGCCAGTATCATACCAATATACGACCTCAAAATTTTTTTGCGGTCGTATGAAAATTGCAATTTTGGTCCCTTTGACCCCTTGTAGCTCAAAAGTGCGACGAAAATTTTCACTATGTTCAATAAAGGGAAAAATGGCCAATGCCCACCAAACAGGAAGTTGCTATCATAGGGCGGCCAAAATGGCATACGACGCATCCCCCCTAGACATAAAGTGAAAGACCAAATTTGAAACAAATTGGACCAGCAGTAGCTGAGAAAAGTGCGACTAACTTCTGAAGGACGGACGGACAGACAAGGGTATTCCAATATATCACCCACCCATGAGTGGGGGTATAATATAAAAACATGGATTTTATAGTATTTTATTTTACAAGTACAGTTTTTAACTTAACAATTATTCTGTCTACTTTAAAATTTTGCAATTTTTATATCAGTTACGTAAAAAAAAAACATAACACATGAGACAATGATAAAACTTCTACAACATGGTAAAACGGTAAAAATCAATTTCTTGTACATTCTTTTACGTAACTGCAAATTGTAGGTTACTGTTTTTATCAAAATTAGAAATATTGCACAAATTAATACATGAATTATTATCTAATTATTTGAATCATCATTTTTACATAAACTGTACTTCAAAACAAGAGGCTCTCAAGAGCCTGTATCGCTCACCTGGGCCATTGCTGACAGATACAGTCAAAAATAATAATACCAATGTTGAATGCCAATCTTGAATGTGTTCAGACAAGCCAGACACATTTTAAGAAGGGGACAAACAAAGGTCGATTGTGACCAAGTGTGATTCCAATTGGCCAAGTACTTTCAGAAGAGAAGATCTTGGAATATGTTTCCCCATAGGGTCCAATGTTAAACTAAGTTCCCCACTGGTGGCCATCTTAGATGNAAAGTTTACGACGGACGGACGGACGGACGACGGACGCCAAGTGATGGCAAAAGCTCACCCTGGCTTTAGCCAGGTGAGCTAAAAAAAAAAAAAAGGATTCAAGTTTCTTCTGATATAGAATTGACCTAGTGTTCCCTATCTCAATTAAATTAAATGGTCTACTTTGTCTTAGGGCTATTCCAGAAAAAATCTACCACCCAGGGGAATGCCAGTTTTATTTTTTTTCTCTTGGTCCTGGGGGTCAGCCTGATGTGAGAACCACTGACAAATGGGTGAAATCATATTTTTTTTCTGTTGTTGGTGGGCTCCAACATATATGGCGTTCCACAACCCTAAAAACCATGGGTGGTAGATTTAAATGGAATAGCCCTTAATATATGATTCTGATAGCATTAAAAATTTACTGATAAATTATTTTCATTGAAAATTTCATCATTATAATTTGTATTTCTATCAATATGTATGTCATTGTTATTTAGTTCATTGCTACTATTGTTATAAAATTTCACATTAAACATCGCAATGTTTATATAGATTTGTTAGATCTTAGACTTATTTAATTCATCGAATTCTTTCCTATTTTGATAATTTTTTTTTTTTTTTAAATATCATTATACTTTATGTCTTCCTCATTGTTGGTTAGAACATTAATCTTTTAAACTTGTTGTAATATTAAAGTAGCTTTATACTTTTTACACAAGTTGTTAAAATTTTATGAACTTCTTTTTAAAAGATAATTGATACTGAAAATGTACATCAGCAATTTGCATGAACACAACACTAATTACTTGACACAATTTGCCAGCAAATCTATTCAACAACACCTGATATCAAACACAATACCAGAAATCACAAAATATCCAGATGTAAATAAGAGATCTGATTTTTTTCCATAAGTTTGCTCATAAAACAAATTTTCCATATAATTCAAACTATGACATTGTTTACATGATAATTTTCTTCAATGTGAAATTGGTTAACTATAAAATATTACATCTAATTATATCTTTTTATGTACATCTCTATCAACAACGGCCCTCCTAAAAATTAAACACATCCACTTTTTCCCATACATCTTGTTAAATGAAATATGAATATAGGTGAAAACAAACTTATGTTGCCATGGTGACAGAACACATGATAGTGGTTGATGATGATGATGATAAAATGAATGATGACTATTGATGATAAAATACTAAAAACAACAGATGATACAATAAAAGCTAATGTATAGCACAAGCATTAATGTACAAAGAAATTGCTGCCACCTTGGTTCATCTCTCTCTGGTTTTATTCTCCAGTCCATTGGTATAAATAATTTAGTACAATCCGTCTCATGATAAAAACTACAATGTAAAATAGAAAGCAGTTAACAACACATTAGAATATCAATAAATTAAATGTAGTCTTCTAAAACTAGGCAAAATGTCATTTGGACATTAATTTATATTTTAATCTATGTTCACAGTGTGTGTACCGTCAAAGTAAATATGATGGAAGCTCAATATGACAAAGCCTCAGTCTTACATTCCATGTTTGAAAACAATATATTGTTTATTCATGAGTCATCAGTCAGAATCATTCAGGGGATGGACTCGCACACGAATACACTGTCACTCTATGTTTGGTTAGTGTGTATGGTTGTGAGTTTGTTGATCCTTTTTTTTCAATCTATGACATCTACTGCAAAATTCAGTATTTGTTTATGCTTTAATATTTTTTCTAGTATTAAAATCTGACTGATTCAGTCACTGTTTTTTTTTGTTGGGCCATATTCAAGTAATATAACCTCATCTTTTTGAAGTCCTCTTTATGTCTTTCTTTATGTAACTGTGTTGCAATAAAACAATTTTTTGCATTAAAAGCCTAATTCTAACTTCAACAGTCAATTCTCTTTCAAGAGTCAATTGTCTTGGTAACTATGGACAGATGATGTCTAAATAATGCCTTTGTTTTTTTTTATTTTGGGACAATATAATACCTAATAACTTGCTACTTAAACAAAAGCATGCTTTTTTTTCATGGTTCTCTTCCACATTAACTATTTCAACTGCTTCATGTTCGGAAATAGTTCTGTCTCGTTGAACCATAAACTTGTTTTAATCCTCATAGTCAGTCAATAAGTATATATTAGTGTGGTAATTGCTAATGACTTTGAAATTCATGAATTTCTATGGAGTAGTTTGAAGATGATTTGAGGTTATAAGAATGAATAGATTAGTCAAGTACTGTGAAAGTACTATTGTTCGTGGGGTTCCAATTTTCGTGGATTTCATGGTTCCCTAAAACCACGAAATTAAGTTCCCAACGAAATGCATATTTCCCCTTGAGCTTTAATGTGTGGAATTTGAAACCATGAATTCAAGTACCCACCAAACAGTGATATTTATGAAAACCACGAAAATTGGTGACCACGAATAAAAGTACTTCCACATTATATTATGTCCTACATAAATCAAAATAAACCTTCAAAGTCACAGAATAAAATATTCTTATATCAGAGAGGAAATTTTCAGTATTAAAATAACCAAACAATAAAACACAACAGAAAATAAAAATTTAAACACAAAAATTAAACAGAAAAATTTAAACACAAACTAAACACTACAATCTCCTTGATTTGACTGTAAAAATTTAAACATCGAAATATGAATGAATACAACATAAGGCCACACCAAGTAAATTTGTAGATTCTCATCCTTGTTGCAACATTTTTATTTTTATTTTCTGTCAAAACTAAAATTACAGTTTAACTGTCATTTTGATTTCCAGAAAGATGTCATTTTACAAATTTTGAGTTTAAAGACCTTGATTTTGTCAGTCTTATTTGATTTAAAAGTGGGACAGAATAAAAATTAAAGTATAAAACCCTTCTTCAAAGCACATTATTTTGGTGGCCCTGGATAAGAATCTTCTATATAACTGTATGAAGCCTCAACAAGTAGTACAACTCTGAATGTAAAATTCTATCATGGAACAGTAGAGTTACTCCATAATAGATTTTTCAGAACTGGAAAAAATATCAACAAAGAAAACATTTTACCTTTTGATCACTCATTGATGATCTAAAACAATTCAATTTAAACCAAAGTCTACTTTTGGATTACTCATTAATGATGTAAAACCATTAAATTTAAACCTAAGTCTACTTTTGGGTAACTCATTGATGATCTAAAACAATTCAATGTAAACCTACCTCTACCTTTTAATTACTCATTGCTGATCTAAACCAATTCAATTTAAACCTAACTCTGCCTTTTGATTACTCATTAATAATCTAAAACAATCCAATTTATACCTATGTCTACCTTTAAATTACTTATTGATGACATAAAACAATCCACTTTAAACCCAAGTCTTCCCTTTAGTTTTAATTACTCATTGACGATCTAAAACAGTTCAATATAAACCAAGTCTTCCTTTTATTTACTCATTGATAAGCTCAAACGCATCAATTTAAACCCAAGTCTTCCCTTTAGTTTTAATTACTCATTGATGATCATAAAACAATCAAATTTAAACCAAAGTTTACATCAATTTTAAAATAATTCCAACATTGTCCAAAAAGAGAGCAAAGATATACAAGTTAGTTTAAATAAGAATTCTATAGCTTGCAGTATAGTTTTACTGTTGTGTCCATGGTCATTGCTATTAAGAAAAATTTGAATGCAATTTAAGATTAATTGGGTAGCATTAATTGGGTATCAATAGTATGAATTTATTTCTTGAAGCACTATATACAATTGACTATGAAAGCACTATTGTTCATTGGGTTCCAATTTTCATGGATTTTGTGCTTCGCTAAACCCATGAAATTGAGTTTTAATGCACAAAATTAGAAAACACAAATATAAGTACCCACGAAATAGTGATAATCATGAAAACCATGAAAATTGATGTCCACGAATAAAAGTACTTCCACAGTATTTTATTTTCCTTCCTTTATTGTGCAAATAAAATATAAATGTGATACCTGTTTGACTGTAGTTTTAATGAATTGTTTCCTATCTGACAAATCAAAAGCTGGATATTTATCATACACCTACAAAAAAAGAATAGAATCTTGGTTACTATCATCAGATTCAAAATTTCATTCTTGATACAGTATAACCTTGGTACTTGTTCAAAAACCATTCCAAAGCAGTTGTAGATTTTAATGACCAGAAAAGAAAATTGAAGAAGATGTTTTTAAAATAGCTACAAGCTATTTTTAAAACTGATTTAAGAACAGGTTTTAATCAATGACTAAGGTCAAAGTGGATCCACAGAAAGTTAAGGAACACCTTAAAATACATTTATATTATGTTTTAGATTTCCCAAATCAATTGTTACTAATAACACAAATGTAATATTTAAGAAATAGTTCATTGGGCCTCCAATTGTGCCCATGTAAAGACATGCAAGAGCAAGTCATAAAATCTTTCTATATTTCATTCATTGGAAGTACCACAAGTGAATCCAGGCACTTTCCATGTTTCAAAGTATTATTCACTCATGATAGCAGTTGGTTTCTGCTGCCATCAAAGACTAGTCATCATCATCAAAGACGAGACTAATGGCTGGGGAAATCGATGGTCTCAACCAAATTTTACTACCATGAAGTTAATTAATACAAAGTGAAATACAATGTTTTTAAATATCGGGGGATGTCCTGTTAAAAGATCTAAAATATTACTAAAACCATATAAAAGCCTACATTTTATGACAGAAATCATGTTTATTGTAGTCAGCCGCTTCTAGGCGATTCTAAAATCCAGACGTAAGAAAAAACAAGATGTGTTTTGTGAAACACTTATGCCCCTGGGTAGAAGTAAAGAAGAAACTTTGAACAATGAATGTTCTTCTGACAAAATAATTTGTAGAAATTAATTCTGGTATCAACAGAAAAGTTTAATCACATTAAATGATGATTGCAATTGGATGCAAACACAGAAGTCACCCAAATGAACCATTCCAATCTTTATCCAAGCATTATTAAAAAACAATTTTCACCCCCCCCCCCTTTTTGGAACATTTATAGCCAACTCATGGTTTTCTGTCTATCAGTATTATCAGTGCTTTGATTACACCAGGGATCATCAATACTGGTTCCCCAAAAGTGGAGGAATACACAGAAGAGAAGAAATGAAATAATAGATATTTTTAGTAACATCCCTAATCATTGATATATATAACATGTATATAATATAGTACCTGTAAAAACGAAAGTGCATAAATGAAGAAAATATGCTGAATGATTTAAACAAGAGGCTCTCAAGAGCCTGTATCGCTCACCTGGGCCATTGCTGACAAATACAGTCAAAAATAATAATACCAATGTTGAATGCCAATCTTGAATCTGTTCAGACAAGCCAGACACATTTTAAGAAGGGGACAAACTAAGGTCCATTGTGACCAAGTGTGATTCCAATTGGCCAAGTACTTTCAGAAGAGAAGATCTTGGAATATGTTTCCCCATAGGGTCCAATGTTAAACTAAGTTCCCCGCTGGTGGCCATCTTAGATGATGTGCAGACTTGCCGGACTCATTTTTGAAAGGGAACCACCTAACGACTATTCTGGCCAAATTTGGTTCCGATTGGCTCTGCGGCTTCAGAGAAGAATATCTTTGAATACCTTCCCATAGGGTCCAATGATAAAACCAGGCTTCACGCGCTGGTGGCCATCTTGGATATGATGCGGACTTGACAGACACTTTTTTGAAAGGGGACCAACTTAGGACTATTGTGAACATCAATATGTATTTGGAAACCAAATTTCATTGAAATCGGAAAATGTTGAATTTTCC
>MJUU01037506.1:36901-50362 GCA_002080025.1 Modiolus philippinarum
AGCATGTGTTGTTTGAGGGATGTTGTCACAGTGAGAGAACCTTCTAAAGTCAGAATACTGCTTTCCCATAACCCGCACGTTAAGGGTTAAAGGCCAACTGGCTGTACAATGATAAAATGGAATCTCTGTGAATCATTTAGATTCTAAAAGAACAATCACAATACATTTTTTGTATTGCTAAGACCTTTGCTTGCCTATAATTGTCGCCAGATTTGGCTTTTTTAAATATACACATTACTTCACGACAAAACTGTAATCATCATACAATAAGTTGAGTTCTTTGAACCTGATGACACTTGGCATGGTTGCCTTTTTTTCATGCCATCACAATAGCAAAATCATTCTTTGCAGCGGAAGTAATTTGGGAAAGTCCTATGTGATGTCATATCTGTTGAGTGATGCTCATAAGTTATCACCATTTCACATTTCTAGGTCTCAAAGCATACATAAGTATATCATATTAGAACATCATTTAACATAAAGGATTGCCAAAATTTAAATAGCTCCAAATGGAAAGAGTTGTCCACAACTTTTCCAGAATATTCTAGTCATTTTCAAGGACCAAAATCTTCGACAAAATTCTCGGTTGTGATAATTATTTTCTAATATGTTTACATACCACCTATCCATATTAATTTCATCTAATTCCAAAGTTTTTCAAGGATATTTCAAATATTGTCAAATTCAAGGTCTTAGCAAATGAAATTATGAAATTCGTTTTCAAGCATGTGCAGCAACCATGTACATCAATTATTGTGATCCTCATCCCGATGCCACTGTGTCACAATTAGGAATATTATCAATTATAATTGATAACATGCTATTGAGGTCAAGGTAAGAAGCCTTAGGACAGACAGTCCTATTATATCTATTAAGTCTACCTACATACATGTATATACCAACTATAACCTAAATGAAAAGTTTTAAACAGAATGTGACTAACCAAAAAGTACTATGCATTAATATTATCACTAGAATTTGAAACTACCCCCAGTAATATAAAAAGTACCAAATCCATACGACTTATCGTTTTCAAATACCATCTTCAAACCTAATGTCAATAAGTGGGAATGGACTTAAACCATTCATAAAATCTATGTCATAGACAGCAGCTGAAACTTGCATAGCAGCTGTCATTTCAAAATGCACACCAATATGGTTGACATGTCAGTATGCAGCAAAGGACTTGAACCATTCTAAAGGGGTTGTCCATGCATCAAATTTAGGTCACACAGCAGCTGATGCATGCATTGCAGGTGTCTGAGGTATTTATACATAACCCCTAACTTGGTGAGGTGAGCTAACAAAGTAACAAGTGCAGTCAGACCTTAACTGCCCTCATAATCACCAGCATCTTCAACTGATATTGCCAAAAGTACATAGTAAGAATTTGTTTATTTTGAACAATTCAGTACAATACGTTTTACCTGTTTTACAACTGTTTTCATTGTCACTTGTTCTAAATTAGCACCATCTAAAATTTTCTTTACCAATTTTTTCAACTCATCATTCTGTAATAGATAGAAAGAAGATAAATATAAGTTTACATTTTAAAGCACTGTATGAAGTTTGTGGAGATCCTTTANNTAAATTTGAAAGTAATAGAAAGCTTTCTTCACAAGAAAGTCACATATCAAATATAAACACCCTATCACTAAACAACTTAATTCTAGAAGCAAAGTTAAAGTTTTTAAAAAATTGCAAGGTCAAGGTCAAAATGTCTACAAATATGGTACAATTAGCAAGCTGTCAAAAGAACGTCACATACTAAAAATGAACACCCTACCACTAAACAAATTAATTCTAGAAGCAAAGTTAAAGTTTTTAAAAAATTGCCCTCAGGGCATGGTCAAGGTCAAAATGTCTACGAATATGGTACCACAAGAAAGCTCTCACCATAAGAAAGTTACATACAAAATATAAACAACCTACCACTAAAGGCCTACCTTCTATAGGCAAGGTTAAAGTTTTTTACAAATTGCCCTCAGGGCAAGGTCAAGGTCAAAATGTCTACAAGTATGGTGCCAGAGGAAAGCTCTCATCATAAGGAAAGTATATACCAAATATAAACACCCTACAACTAAAAGCCTACCATCTAAAGGCAAGGTTAAAGTTTTTTAAAAATTGCCCTCAGGGCAAGGTAAAAAATATGGCACCACTAGAAAGCACTCATCATAAGGAAGTTACATACCAAATATAAACCCCCTACGCTAAAAGCCTACCTTCTATAGGCAAGGTTTAAGTTTTTTTTAAATTGCCCTTAAGGATAGGTCAAGGTCAAAATGTCTACAAGTATGGTACAAGAAGAAAGCTCTCATCATAAGGAAGTTACATACCAAATATAAACATCCTACCACTAAAAGCCTGCCTTCTAGAGGCAAGGTTAAAGTTTTTTTTTAAATTCCCCTCAGGGCAAGGTCAAGGTCAAAATGTCTACAAATATGGTACCACTAGAAAGCTCTCATTATAAGGAGGTTGCATACTAAATATAAACACCCTACCACTAAAAGCCTACCTTCTAGAGGCAAGGTTAAAGTTTTTCAAAAATTCCCCTCAGGGCAAGGTCAAGGTCAAAATGTCTACAAATATGGTACAGTGGATTCCTGTTAATTGCATACCTTATTTGTCAGGAAAAAATATGCAATTAACAGGAATATTCTATTAAGAGGAGTTTTAGATCTTGCTCTAAAAACATGTCAATTAACTTGAAAAGTGTCAAATGATGAGTTAATCATTAAACAAACACAGAGATTACAGTCTGTTTTTACAAAATTATTAACTAATTTGACATTTCATAATTAGATATATCATTTTAATTAGTTTTTTCAGAATAATTTGCTAAAAAATATATACTTTTAACGTTAAATTTCACAAAACATGTCTTGATTTGAAAATGAAACTATTCAATTAACAGGAATTTCTTAACTATTCAATATGCAATTAAAAGGAATAAATAATATAGAAGCATAAAGTAAATGGTTTTGTGCAGCAGAATTGTATGCAGTAAGAGTTGACTGTACCACAAGAAAGCTCTCATCATAAGGAAGTTACATACCAAATATAAACACCCTACCACTAAAAGCCTACCTTCTAGAGGCAAGGTTAAAGTTTTTCAAAAGTTCCCCTCAGGGCAAGGTCAATGTCAAAATGTCTGCAAATATGGTACCAGAAGAAAGCTCTCATTACAAGGAAGCCACATACCAAATATCAACATCCTAGCTCTTCAGGTCTTAATTCCACAAGCCAGGTTAAAGTTTTGCTGATGCCGACGACGCCGACGCCGGGGGTATGACAATAGCTCTCCGGACATTTGTCCCGGCGAGCTAAAAAGTACCAAATCCATACGACTTATCGTTTTCAAATACCATCTTCAAACCTAATGTTAATAAGTGGGAATGGACTTAAACCATTCATAAAATCTATGTCATAGACAGCAGCTGAAGCTTGCATAGCAGCTGTCATTTCAAAATGCAGCATGCACACCAATATGGTTGACATGTCAGTATGCAGCAAAGGACTTGAACCATTCTAAAGGGGTTGTCCATGCATCAAATTTAGGTCACAAAGCAGCTGATGCATGCATTGCAGGTGTCTGAGGTATTTATACATAACCCCTAACTTGGTGAGGTGAGCTAACAAAGTAACAAGTGCAGTCAGACCTTAACTGCCCTCATAATCACCAGCATCTTCAACTGATATTGCCAAAAGTACAAAGTAAGAATTTGTTTATTTTGAACAATTCAGTACAGTACGTTTTACCTGTTTTACAACTGTTTTCATTGTCACTTGTTCTAAATTAGCACCATCTAAAATTTTCTTTACCAATTTTTTCAACTCATCATTCTGTAATAGATAGAAAGAAGATAAATATAAGTTTACATTTTAAAGCACTGTATGAAGTTTGTGGAGATCCTTTACAAATATTATCCAAATTCAAACTGCTACGGACACAAATTTTTGGAGACCTTGAACACAATTTCATAAATTATGAAAGTCCAAAACGTATCTTGTAAATCAACTAATAAATATAGTTTCTACAAAAAGAACTAAGTTGATTATGAAATATCTCACATCAAGTTAAATGAATTTTGCAAATCTTCGAAAACGAGACTTGCCGAGTTTTCAAACGTTTGAAAATTTATTCAACAAGATGTGAGAAATTTCATAATTAACATGTTTATATATAGAAAATGTTTCTCTAATGACATAATGTGACACACAGAGGATTATGTTCCGAATAGATTTGGCAGGAAATTTCACGTTAGATGAGAATATTTGATCACATTGGTCAGGCGTTTGTTACATTTGCTAGAAATTAGAGAATGGCTATTCCATTAATTAAAACCCTTTCAAGGCGTATGATGCCTCAAGGCATCACCTAGCAAGGGCTGTATGATGCTTCAAGGCATCACCTGGTAACCATCGTATGATGCCTGAAAGCATCATGAATAAAGGGCTACGCCGAGCGCCGCATGATACGACCGCAGCATGTCGAACACTGAAACTTAAACAAGTATAATTCAAAATGAATGAGGACACAGTAAAGAGCGTGATACATTAATTAGACACAATAAAAAACTAGACCCAGTAATTAGTTGCACACAAACTAAGGCAAATATAAAAATTAACGTTAATGATTCCTTATATAGATCTGAAATAGTAAGAGGTATGTCAAATTGGTCAATGGTCAACATACTACTATAACAATATAATAAGAGGAATCCGAAGAAACGAACCAATTAAAATCCAACAAAAAAAATAAAGGATTTTTACATATTTTGAAAATTACAATTTCAGCCCCTTTGACCCCTTTTAGCTCAGAAACGGTAAGAGCTGTGCAAAATTCGTTGACAAAATGCCAAAGCTTATATCAAGAGGAATCCAAAGAAAAAAATCCCATCAAATTCTGATGAAAAATAAAAATTTCTAATATTTCGAAAAAATACAATTTTGGCCCCTTTCACCCCTTGTAGCTCGGAAATGGTGGGAGCTACTCGAATCCACTGGCATGCCTCTGAAAGCTTATATCATGAAGAATCCGAAGAAAAAAATCCTATTGCAATCCGATGAAAAATAAAGATTTCACATATTTAGAGAAATTGCAATTTTGGCCCCTTTGACCCCTTGTAGCTCGGAAACCGTAAGAGCTACACGAAATCTGTTACATACTACTGAAAGCTTATATCATGAGGAATCAAAAGAAAAAAATCCCATTGAAATCCCATGAAAAATAAAAATTTTATGTTATCTGCATGTTTGCAATTTTAGCCCTGTTTGGCCCTTCATAACTTGGGAAGGAAACAAGTTATCAAAAATCTGATGGTGCATCGCTACGTTTATTTTTCATAAGGAATCCATTGCAAAAAACGGCATCAAAATCGGACTAAAAATAAAAAATAAAATTTTTAAAATTCACCCCTTTTGGACCTCATTTATCTCATAAACGGTACATGTGAAGTGAAATCCGTTGACATAATCCTGATTGGAAATTACCTCAGGAGCACACTGAAAGAAACCCCATCAAAATCCGATAATTAATAAACATTTTACAGCTAAATATGTGAAAGCACCCAATTTTGCCCTTTTTGGCCCCTATTTTAAAAATGGGAGGGGTCATAATGACCAAAACTAATCCACACCTTCCTTTTGTGCCAAGGAATATTAAAATTTCATAACGATTGATCAACTTGAACTTGAGTTATTGGCCAAAAACAAAAGTGTCTACAGACAACGACGACGACAGCACCATACCATTATACGACCACAAAATTTTTGCGGTCGTATAAAAACAAAAAGTAGATGGTCGATTCCCTATCGTGATTTTACCGATGTAACGTAAAACAGAATGCAGGGAGTTTTCACAATACGCAACCTGGTTTCAAGCTTTCTTTCCATGCATTAATTTCCTATCAAAATTCACTTTGCTAGTCATAATTTGTAATGAACAAGTACCTTTCGTTTCGATTTTCGAAGCCTCCATTTTTACGCTCCGGTGTGACGTGCAGCCAACTTGATCGCGATAAAATTTGGATTTCCTCACTTACCAGTTGGATCTAATCATTATTTACCATTATTTTGGACATGAAATGTTTTATTCAACATTAAAACTAATCGAATAGTAAAAGAAAATCTCGTTGTTTCTGTTTACACTCGACAATCGGAAACTCGCCAAAGTTGACGGCTTTTCCCGACAAATACATTTCCCACGACCTTTTAGGTCATCTGCCATATAAGGTAAAGTCTATTTTTGCATAACCAATCAGATTTATTTAGGCTAACAGGTGGTATAGTAGTAAATCTGTAGTAAACTTGCAGTAATATTGTCTGGCAAATACCCCTTCAATATGTCGGACTCCTCGGATGACGAGTTTGAGGGTTTCTCACAAAATGAGATTGATGCCGCTGAACAAAGGTACCTTCAGAGGCTTGCACAAATAGGAATCAGAGAACTGGAGGAAAATGATCTTCTTGATGAAAATGACCCCTCTGTTGATGAGACAGGTGACCATGCAGATGATAGTGATTATTGGCATGATAATTTTTCATATCATGAAAGAGGTTTGCCCCATTTATTTCTTCCACGTGGGAACATAGGCCCTATCACAATTTTAGGTCCAAATAAAGAGCCTGTTGACTTTTTTTCATTGTTATTTACACCAGACATCCTCCAGTATGTAATACATGAGACAGACAGGTATACCGAACAACAGATACGAGAGCACCCTGATGAAAATAAATCACCATGGAACACTCCAACTACTGAAGAAATGAAAGCATTTCTTGGGCTATGTTTCTTGATGGGCATCAATATGAAGCCAGATTTAAAGTCATACTGGACAACAGATATCACCCTTGAAACCCCTTATTTTGGGAAAACAATGAATAGGGACCGTTTTATGCAAATCATGAGGTACCTTCATTTCTCTAATTGTGAAAATGCTCCACAGCCTAGTGATCCAAATTATACTGTGCTTTATAAAATCCAATCACTTATGAATATGTTCACTACTACAATGGTGGAACAGTTCATACCTAAACGACAAGTGTCAGTGGATGATATTATGGTTCCTTTTAAAGGAAGGCTGTCTTTCAAACAATATATGCCAGCTAAACCAAATAAATGGGGCATTAAAATGTGGGCGTTGGCCGAGGCTGACACTGGGTATGTTTCTTTCTGCAAGGTATAAAGCAGCAGGATAGATGGTACTGTAGGTCAATGGCTTGCAAACCGTGTTGTTAAAGATTGTTTGGATCATGCTAGTATCAGTGGTCAGGGGTACCATGTGTACATGTACAATGTTTTCACTTCACCAATCTTGCTCAGAGAGTTGTTTCAAATACAATTTTTTCACTTCACCAATCTTGCTCAGAGAGTTGTTTCAAAATCACAATACTAGTGCCTGTGGTACTTATATGTAACAGAAGAGGTCTCCCAGGAGACATAAGGAGTATAACCCCAGATGGTATAAATGCTCGAGGGGACATGCAGTTCAGACAGAATGGTGAAGTTGTCGCTGTTGTTTGGAAAGATAAAAAGATTGTCAGAGTAATATCTACCATTCATGATCATACAGTTGTTACAGTAAACAGAAATGTACAACAGGCAAATGGTCTATTTCAACAGGCAGAAATCCCTTGCCCAAAGATGGTTGTAGATTATACTAAGAACATGGGAGGTGTGGACAAAGCAGACCAGTATATACAATATTATGTATTTGAGCATAAAACATTGAAATGGCCAAAACAGATCTTTTTTACCATGCTTGAAATACTGAAATTTAATTCTTTCAAGCTTTTTCTGCTGTCACCACACCATCAATCAGGACTTGGAAAGAGGTCACTTACTTTTCTTGAGCTCGCGAAGCTTGTAGCTACTGGGCCGATAGGAGGATATTCAGGGGGGGTCAGTCCGCAAAGGTCGACCATCACTTATACCGGTTGATGACCGTCTTGTTCAAAGACACTTGCCAGGGACTTTTGCAGCAAAAAGTTGGTGTCATGTCTGCTACATGAGAGTCAAAAATGGTCGACAGGAAACAAGAAGTCAAACAAAGTATGGCTGCCAAGACTGTGGGAAGTATTTGTGTCTGCCAGATTGCTTCACTGTGTTCCATACCATGAAAAATTATTGTTAACTTTTATGAAACTGTTACAAGTTGTTCTTCAAGACATTTTTGGATTTATTGGATTTTTACCGTTTGAAGTTTGTCGACATTTAAATTCAAATTTGTTGAACTAACCTAAAAAGACCAAAGACCGGAATTAATGAAGCCTGTATTGCAATATTAATCTATGGAATTCACAACTAACAGAAATATAAGATAAGTCTTGTTCATTTTTGTTTTGTTTTGTTTTTTTCTTCTTTTTTTAAATTTTTTTTTCAATCTGCAATTTGGAATCTCATTTTGAATTTGAATGAACATTTGGTATTTTTCCAGAAAAAAAATATGAAATAAAATCCTTTGACCATATGAATCAGTGCTAGTTAAGTGCTATTAATTAAATTTAGAAATGAAAAAAAAATCAAACATGGTCTGGATTTGCTATAGGGTTGTTTTGTTGCATGTTTCTGTTGTTGTTAAAATTTTACTTAAATTATTAAAACCATTTTAGAATCTCAGACAAATAAATCGATTATTAGTCAGAGGAATGATTCAAGGCATTATGCCGAGTTGTCTTCCATGAAAAGTTCGAGTTATCTCTCTTTCATGTGTAAACAAACAAATGCAAATGGCGACGGTGATATCGGTTGTTGCACTAAACATGTTTGATTATTTACAGACATTATTTGACATTACTAGATATAAAAGTGTGGCTTTGAACATTCAGAGACATTTGAATTTATGAAATAAATATCAGTACATGAACCCAACGTCAATAATGACAGAATATCTATTATTATTTTTTGCAACAAAAACGATCATGCAATGTTCACAAAATCCATCTAACTAAAAGGTAAAATTTGACCATCCCTTTGATGTTCTATCTCGAATGTTTAAAGAATTGTTGAAATTACATTAATACGATAACTGTTGTGAAATTTCATGCTTTAATTCTCCATTGTTTTGCTGGGATTTTATATTGAAGTTTCGAGACGAATTTTAGGCAAGCACATGTCCAATTAAATCCAGCTACGAAACCCCTCGCGCTAAAAAATCTCGGGCTGTATCAGCGCGCCATAAAATAAAATTCAGTACTGAAAGTGTTAAAACATACAAGGGGATAAAATTCAATTTATTGCTATGGGTGGCTATATCCAAACTTGTATATTGGGTTTCAAAATTTAGAGAATCTTAATTTTGGTTCTGTATGTTGTTACCCAGATTCTTTAATGCCTTTGCTGGGTACAATGTACATGTATGTACTAACAGAAAAGCAAAATCCTGTACACAAATATATGTAGAAGTTCCAAGTATTTTGTGCTGCTGTAATTGAATACCAATTATCAACCAAATTTTATGATTTGAAATGCTAAGTTCTGGAAATCTTGAGTAACAATAAATATTTCCTCATAGATCTTGTATACATGTAGCTGCACTCTTAATGAAATGATCAAATATCAAAACTTAATTATCCACTCAATCCCCTTACTAAGGGTACTTGGATGACTAAGTACATTATAGTCATTACAAAAATATTGACAAAGGTATGAATATACATTCTTCTATTTCCTGGTGAAAATAACTTTACTCTTTAAAAATATTCATTGTTGTTTTGGGGTATTTTTAATCCGACATCAAATTAAATGGAGAACTACATGTATTAATTTTGAAATTAATGCAATGTTTTTATTATTGCAAAACAAGGGCAGTTAGTGTGGACCTCACAGTCTTATTGCATTTCATTAAAATTTGCTCACTCCAAATCTGGTGATTGCATTAATTTAAGACTTATTTTTGCCTGTCTGTTGGGAATCACACTAATAAAGTCATACAACAATTTGTGAATCAACAGTGTGTAACTGCTATAAAGTGAAGATTAAAATTCAGATTTACTAGGTTGAAAAAATGGATAATCAACTGGTTGACATAACCTACTGTTGGTGCCGATGGTGTTTTTTTCACTACTGGTCTTTCATCCTCTGAGCTTTCATCACTATCTTCCTCTTCTGATTCTGTAAAAATCATTATAATGTAAAGAAAAACTCAAAACATTTCAAGGAGCTTAACTCCAGGACTACTTTCAAACTTGAACTTATGAATTTTGGCCTGAAATTTGATGTCTTAGACATTATGTGATTTTATCTACCTTTATCCATCCTACAGTGTTTCCAATTTGGTTGATAGGTAGCAATAAAAACATTTAGCAGCAAGTCTTCCAAGGAAGACATGTGTCGCCTGCATAGTTTCATAAAAATATTCCAATTTCCATGAAACAGGTAGTGGGAATGCAAGAAATCCCAAACTCTGTTACACAGTATAGGTCCCCAAACTGATACTACATGCCAAATTGCAGAAGGCTGGGATACATGGTTCCCGAGAAAACTGTGACACAAATTTTTGTGACGTCTATAAGCAAAATATATTCTAAGTTAACGTTCCGTCAAACAGGAAGTGGTCATGTGAGAGATCCAAAACTCTTACACTGTTTAGGTCCCCATACTAATACTCCATACCAAACTGCAGAAGGCTGGGATATGAGGTTTCTAAGAAAACTGTTACACAAATATTTTGAGACATTGATCAGCAAAAAATATTCTAAGTTCCGTCAAACAGGACAAGCGAGAGATCCCAAACTCTGTTACACCATATACGTCCCCATACTGATACTCCATACTGAAACGCAGAAGGTTGGGATATGTGGTTCCTGAGAAAAATGAGACTGAAATTTTCCAGACACAAAAAAATATTCTAAGTTCCGTCAAAAAGGAAGTGGGCATGCAAGAAATCAAACACTGTGTTACATGATATAGGTCCTCATACTGATACTCCATGCCAAATTACAGATGGCTGGGATACATGAAAATTGTGACACAAATTTTGGTGATACCGACGCCGCCAAGTGATCCCTATATGTCGTCATGGGTAAACGCAGGCGACACAACAACACTGGTCTAAGGTTTATGGTAGTCATAACAAATTGTGACCAGATCAAAACATTTGATTTCTTTGATATATATTCATACATTGTCAGATAAAAATGTTTATGAGGGCATATCTATAAGACAATGATGTCAAGCCAACAGATAGTAAGAATCTAACAACAGGGGAAGTGCAAGACAGGAGAATCTCACCCAAGGGTAAGATTTCTAGTCTCGGACAAAGCTTGCCGAGTCAAAGATGATTGAAATCTTACCCAAGGGTTTGAGATTCTCTTGTCATAAAATTGGGAATGTATACCCCAGAGCGCCATATGTTAAAAGATGATTTTGATTTTATTTTCCTGCGAAATCTTAATTCAAATGATATAACAATTTCATAAAACGTAGAATAAATACACTTATGACCACTAATGAGGACAGATGTAGACTATAACACCCTTATGTGCAAACACGATATTTGCCGGTAAACTGCAAATGATTTTTTTTGTCTTGACAAAGTGTAGGACAAGGAAATCTCACACAGCTAAAAATAGAAACTGCTGTGTCTCAAAAGTGAGAAAACAAAGTCAACAAATTAGATCTTGGTCACTGAATTGTGATGGAATCGGGAAGAACTATTAGAGATGACTGGTAAGACTATATTTATTTTTCACTAACCATTTGTCTAGTAAAGGAAACTGCAGCATAAAATATAGGTCATTGCTATTTAATTATCTATGAATTATGTAGTTTACATCAAGGTGATTTACATGTATTTGATAAGACATTATAATATAATGTGCAATTGTTGAGAAATGGGCCTAAAAGCAAAATTTCACAAAAGCCATTCAAGGCTAAAATAGAGATCGAAGTCACCAAGTTGTTTTAAAATTCAGTAGTTCCCATCAAGGTGATTAATTTGTTGAAACACCACAGCATTATAATGTGTACTTGTAGAGAAATGCACTTACACAAAATTTTTTACAAAAATCAAACAATCATAAAATTCGGGTCATGGATCCCATGTAATCAAACGTAGATTTAAACTCAAAACTTAACATCAGAATATAATGGTGTAGACTATTGTAAATATATAGCCCCTTCTACAGGCATGACAGGGCAGATATAAAAACAGTATCATAGGTAATTCACATATAGTATTTTGTTTATGGCTATTGTTCATATACCTTTGTTTTGTAAATGTATGATATACCAACTGTTGCATGTGTATACAAAAGAGCATACTGGCAGTTAATTTTTCTTGGTACAAAAGTGCCTTGAGGTTATCTAATTAACCCTTTCCTTCATTTAGACGCCTCTAGGTGCCCCCCTCCCTTTTCAGGGCTATAGGAGGGTGTTTTTAAGGCTCTAGGATAAGGGTATGGGCTTATTGAACAAAATATAATGTGGGCAAAATAATTGAGTGTTTTTCGCGCGTGGCTGAGGACTAAAAAGATATTTCAAGGGGGTCCCAGAGGGGGATGTGCCCCTCTCTGTTCCGAGGGTTCGAAGGTGGTGCAAGCCTCCTCGCGGGTAGGCAAGTGTAGGGACCATACATCCTTGCTAGATAACCTAGCCTATAGCTGAAGATATAGAATTTTGAATGTTGGTGACTTGCTGGGGGTAGTGTGTACTGTAGATTTTTAAAAAATTTTGAAACCTGATTTTGGAAGGCAAAAGTTGTCAAAAAATGCATTTTTTGGTCCCTTTGAGGCCCCATCCTGTCTCCATGGTAACAAGGAACCAGCTTTTGATAGCATTTTCCTCAAGACCTTAGGCCAGTATGTACTTCCACCAAGTATGAACCTTTTTGGTTGAATTTCAAAGAAACTAGAACATTTTGATTTTCTAGCTCAATTCAGAATGGTCAAAAATTGGCTCCTCAGCCTAGTCTCATGAAGGAAAGGGTAAGGATAAACAATTACCAACTTTATTTATTTATAACACACCTTTTTTCTTTTTCGGTGTTGGTTTTTCTTTTTTCTTCTTTTCCTTCTTTGTGTCTTTCTTTGTTTCCTTTTTTGTTTCTTTCTTTGCTGGTTTCTTTGCAGGAGTTTCCTTTTTAGGTTTCTTCTTCTTTGGAGCCTACAATATAAAATTCTGGTAATCAAACTGTTCCTAATTCATATTAAGGTAGTTCGAGTGACTAAAAATGAAATGATTGATTTTTCTAATTTTTCTGTGATTAGAAGTTTAACAAATGCACATAATAATTTCAATAAAAAATCAAGGTCTCATCAAACTCATTTTTCCATAGGAAGCTTCCAAAAGAGCAAGATTTTGAGCATTTTAATATGGTCTATATAAGGAGAATACAATTTTAGAATTTTTATATGAATATAGTGATTTTGGCGTAAATGTAGTATAAAGTGTGTTAAAGAAATCACTTAGGAAATAAGAAATGAAAAATAAATAATTATAGTTACTGATCTTTTTTTTTT
>MJUU01037506.1:61847-78740 GCA_002080025.1 Modiolus philippinarum
TAAAAACGGGTGGGGTCACAATGACCAAAACTACTGCAAGCCTTCCTTTTGTACCAAAGAACATTATGTTAAAATTTCATAAGGATTGATTTACTGGAACAAAAGTTATTGACCAAAAACAAAAGTGTCTACAGACGACGACGACGACAACGACAACGACAACGACTACGCCAACGACGCCGACAACGACGACGACGACGACGACAGCACCATACCAATATACGACCGCAAAAATTTTTGCGGTCGTATAAAAATCAAAGTTATCGTCAGACAGGAAGTAGATGAGTAACGGACTTAAAAAAGAGGAGACACTGTACAACTCAATATACTTAAGCTTGAGACTAGATATAAATCAATACTGCATACACAAGTTGAGAAATCCTTGACAGAAAATTTCAATATATGGCTACAATAGGAAAAAATCAAAGTTATCGTCAAACAGGAAATAGATAAGTTATGAACTTGAAAACGGGAGACACCGTACAACTTAGTTATCATACTAAAGCTTCACACAAAATACCAAATCATTACTATTTTTACTACATACAAAAGCTGAGAAAAGCTGAAAAATCCTTGATGAAAGTTGCTCCGGATGGACGGAAGGACAGACACTCACTCAGAGGGACTCACGGATGGACAGACAGACGGACAAGGGTAAAACAGTATACCCCATCTCCTACAGAGCAGAGGTGTAAAAATTCAGTTTATAACAGCTTACCCTGTCACAAAGTTTATCATCTAACACCATAGTTGCCAAGGTAAGTATCAATTGTTCAATTTTTACAACCAATTCTATAGTTTTTCAGCAGCAATTTAGTTGTCAAACTGTAGGATTTGTAGCCAAATGGCCAAAAAAATTGTTAAAAGGCTACACTTGAAGGACTATAAAACAATGTTTCATCAAGGACGTATAATGAGAAGGATAAGCATTTCGTGATAAACCGGAACTATACCGTGGGATGTAAGATTTTGTCAATTTTGGGACACTATCTTTAAAGCAATAAAAAAAACATAACTGAATTAATGATGGTCAAAAAAATTGTTCTGGCAGTGCAGTAGATGTCACACTTTACGAAAACATCAATTTTGTGAAATTCTGTGAACTACTTTTAAAGCCTTTAGGAGCAAATTGTGGTCCATTTTTACAAAATGTAAACCGGAAGTGACAAAAAATCAATGAAAATTTTTGATTGCAAACTTCAATCATGTGTATTGAAGAAAGTATTTGCTATAATGAAACGAAATTTACTCTAAAATCATTTTTATCAAAATCTATGTACAACTTTTTCAGTAGTGAGCTGCAAAGTGAATGCATATCAAACGTCCTGCCGTAGATTTTAAAATGCAAAATGGATTGTGTACAAGTTTCATATCCTTCTCATTACAAGTCCTTGGTTTCATCAAGAAGATATTAATGCATCATACAAAAGAAAACAATGCCTTTAGAAATGGATAAATAACAACAAGAGGCTTTCAAGACCCTGTATCGCTCACCTGGACCATTGCCTTAAGATAATATTTGGGATCAAGCGGTCCACAGTTAAATCATGATACCAGTGTCTGCCACCTTGGAATGGTATGAATATTGTTAACATATTTTTAAGGCAGCTACCCAAATACTATTGTGACAAGTTTGGTTGCAACTAATCTTGTAGTTTCCAAGAAAACTTCAGAATGTTTTTCAAATGTTTCCTTTTGGCAGCCATTTTGGACAACCTTCTTGGATAAGGTATGGTCATAAAAATCACAAAATTGGCATGAAACTAGCAAAGGACTTTTGTGACTATATCTAGTTTAAATTGTTAAAGGAATATCATAGGAGAAGATCATTAAATGCATTTCCCATTTTTGGGTATGATGGTACTAAAATCATACATTTGTTTGATGATAAAAAGTTTAATATCAACTTTATAAATGAAAAGATCATTGAAGAATAAGCAATTTCCAACATTTTTTCATTGGGTAAATTTTTCAGATTTGCAGTGGTGGCCATCTTGGATTTATGATTGATACTAAAATCATACATAAGAAAAAAGAAGGGAAACGGGGAATGTGAGAATGATTTGTTTGATGAACATCGTATTACTATACCTATACTTAATAACAACTTGACATACAGAACAGTTTTCAAATAGAGGCTCACATGAGCCTGTATCGCTCACCTGCTGACTGGTTTTATTCACCAAGAGACCATCCATTATCATCCATACTATACATCAGTTCACCAGATGTTACAGTTTCTGAGAGGATATTCAAACAGTTTTGCCATCTTGGATGAGGTACAAACTTAAGTCTCAAGCTTTGAAGGAAACCACCCAGGGACTATTGTGACCAAGTTTGGTTCCCATTGGCTCTGTAGTTTCAGAGAAGAAGATCTTTGAATGCATCTCCCATAGGGTAACTATGTTAAACTATGTTCCCCGCTGGCGGCCATGTTGGATGAGGTACCAACATAAAAATCACAAACTTTGAAGTGGATCACCAATGGACTATTGTGACCAAGTTTGATTCCAATTGGCTAGAAGAAGATCTTTCAATGCATTTCACATAGGACCCTTATGTTAAACTATGTTTCCCCCTGGCCGCCATCTTGGGTGAAGTATGAACATAAAAATCACAATTTGAAGGGGACCATCAATGGACTATTGTGACCAAGTTTGGTTCCAATTTGCTCAGTAGTTTCAGAGAAGAAGATATTTGAATTCATTTCACATAAGGTCACTATGTTAAACTATGTTTCCCCATGGCGGTCATCTTGGATAAGGTACCAACATAAAAATCAAAAACTTTGAAGGGGACCACCAATGGACTTTTGTTTGATTCAAATTGGCTCAGTAGTTTCAGAGAAGAATATCTTTGAACGCATTTTTCATATGCTCCTCGCTGGCAGCCATCTTGGATGAGGTATGAACATAAAACATCATAAACTTTGAAGGGGACCACTAATGGATAATTGTGACCACGTTTGTTCCAATTGGCTTAGTAGTTTCAGAGAATGCATTTCACATAGGGTCCTTATGATAAACTATGTTCCTCGCTCTGGCGGCCATCTTGGATGAAGTATGAACATAAAAATTACAAACTTTGAAATCGATCACCAATGGACTATTGCGACCAAGTTTGGTTCCAACTGGCCAGGTAGTTTCAGAGAAAAATATCTTTGAATGCATTTCCCACAGGGTCCCTATGTTAAACAAAGTTCCCCCATTGGCGGCCATCTTGGATGAGATGTGACCCTGCTGGACATGTGTAGAAATTGTAGTCCTTAATAAACTTAACACTTTTGCAATTCAAACTTAACCTCTATCTCAAATAGTTATTGAATTAAAAGTAAAAACGTATAAAAATTGTGAAAATTTAAAGAAAAAGGGACTACATCTCCTATATAGGTCGTCAGATTTTCTTCAAAATTGCAGGACATGTAGATCTTACTATGCTGACCATTTTAAAAGTAAAAGTAAAACTTAACCCTATCTTAAACCTTTTTCAATATACAAGACAAAAAATAATCAAAGTGCTTTAATAAAGCCCTAATAGAAAGGTTGCTTTCAAAGATTTAAGTAGACTTGGTACAAGTCCCTCTTGTCGTTTATTTGTTATTTTTATTTTTCTCAAGTGTGCAGTATACTATCCACACTTGTTTACTATCAAACAGTGTTACAAATATTGAACAAAAAAAAGTACAGTCACAGCATATAAAAATTCCTGACTAATTCTTGACAAGTCAGTACTATTTGAACAAACGCAAATTCCAAAACAAATCAGCTAGTAACATCAGCAGGAAAACTAGGACTTAAAGTCAATGCAGCAAAAACAAAGATCATGAAATTAAACAGAAATATTGAAGAGCCATTTGCACTAGTACAGACACCAATGAAGTTGAGGAGTTAGTCTACCTGGGTAGTAAGATCACCACAGATGGGAATTCGGAAGTGGATGTTAAAGCAAGGCCACTGGAGCTAATTTGCCTCACTGAGAAACTTCTGGAGGTCATCCAAGATCAGCAAACATACTAAAATCAAGATCTTTAAAAGCAAAATTCTTGGTGTTCTTTTATATGGTGCAGAATCTTGGAAGGTGACAAACTCAATAACAACCAAACTTGATGTATTTCAAACAAGATTGTCTGAGAAGAATCCTAAGGATCTTTTGGCCTAACACAATATCAAATCAGGAATTATACAGGAGAACCAACACCACTCCTCTTTCACTTGAAATAACTGAAAAAAAACGACGGTGGACAAAGATAGGCCACATATGTAGAATGCACCCATCTGCCATCCCACGGGTTGCTCTAAGATGGCCACCAACTGGTAGGAGGAAGAGAGGAAGACCAAAAGAAACATGGAGAAGATCAGTTGAAAAGGAGATGAAGGAAAAGGATTGGACATGGGGACAAATCCAACACTGGTCCCAAGACAGACAGGCATGGCGGTCTCTGGTAATGGCCTTATGTGCTATAAGCAAGCACGAAGAGGATTTAGTAAGTAAGTAAGTAAATTCCAAAGACCTCCAAATGTCACCTGAATAAAACAATGCATGCTTAAAAGTAACAGTTTTCCAACAACAGTTCGTACATAATGATTATCTCTCTTTCTATGTGTAAACTGAACTCCAACATCGCGTTTTCTGTTTAAAGGTGACTGCAAGTGTGGACTAAAAGTCTGTATACGAACAAGCAACAGCAACAGGTTGTTTTCATTTCTGTGGTGAAAAAATACGGTGTCTGAAGCCTGTGTTACATGACTTCCGTTGACAGGTCAAAACAAATCTTTGGACCGTCTAAATTTTGGCTTGTCAAAAAATAAACCCAGAATAAGGCCTCTGACAATGCACAGACAGTGAAACACGTTACTCACACGTTGAACTAAGCTTTCGTCATCCTACTTTCGTTTTGTCCATTCACTACTTGTTGCGCATGAGTCCATACTAGAAATTTGTTCACTGCCGTTCTAGCAACCGAAACGCTCTAGTGTCTATGAAAATCGTTTCACGTCCTAGTTTTGTCTTTGTTTTATCTGTTACCGTTTTTGCCATGTCTTTGGACTTCGATTTTTGTAGGCATCGCTTCCCTTGTTCCTTCGGTATTCTACTGCCGTTGTTTCACTGTTAGAACGTTTTATCCATTTTAATTGCAGGACTAGAGGTACTGTGGTCCACTGGGCCACAAATGAATACCCCCGCATGCCCAATATAATAAGAAGTTTAAATAAAAGGCTGATCTTTAAAGTCAACTGCGTCTTTTAATGTTATTCAAAAAACTTAATTTAGGCCAAGTATCAACATACCAATGTATCGGTAAACAGGAAGTAGTAGCGCAACAAACCTGAAAATAGCTTACACGGTACAACTCATCATCATGAAGCTCCAGACCAAATATGAAATCATTTCCACTTTTGGAAGAAGAGAAAACTTTGACGAAAAATTTTCATTAGTAGTGGTATATGAAACTAAGTATTAATGTATCGGCAAACAGGAAGTAGTAGCGCCACAAACATGAAAATATCTGACACTGTACAACTCATCATTTGGAAGCCTAATGCTAAATATCAAATCATTCCCACCTGTAGAAGCCGAGAAAACTTTGACAGTTAAAGTGTTACGGACGGACGGAATGACGGACGGACGGACGGACGGACGAACAGACGGACGGACACCACCATCACTATATACCCTCCGCTTTTACAAAGCGGGGGTATAATAAAAATTGCATTAGCAAAGATGCACTTTATTTAATCCGTTGAAGATTCCGTCCAATGACAAACCATTCTTCCGAAATCACCCGAAGTTTCCCGATGATAAATTTTCTGTTAAGGGGGTGTGGAATCGTTTTTCCTGAATAATTCTTTTAAATGATCACCGAATTCTTTCAAATCTGTGTGAATTACTTTATTTTCGGACTAACTCATTGTTTAAATTCAAAAATATGATTTTGGTCAATTTGGTTTTTCAAATTGAAGCATCTGTTTTTCTTAAGCAAGACCATTTTCGGGACGCCGGGATTGGCCATTTTCAACCTCGGGAATCGAGATTGCCCTTTTTTAAAGCCGGGAATTGGGGATCAAAAATGCCATCGGGACACAGGAAAGGAGTGTTTTTGACCCAGGAAATCGGGATTTTATGGTAAAATTTATCGGGAATGGCAAAAATTTGTTTCTGAAATACAATCTTCCGGGATTGGGAAGTTTCTCAAAAAATGTCCGCGATTTCGGGATTCGCTCATTTTAATGACGGGATATCCGGATGAGACCCCTTTCTGCCCCCCTTCTTTATAGTGCATTTCAACTGACAGGGTCATGACATCAGAAAGCGTTGCAATGCAACATTTCTAAACAAAACGGAAATTTTGCAGAAAAGGGGCAATAACTCCAAAACGGGTTATTGGATATTCTCTAAAATTGCAGAGTAGGTAGATCTCACCATGCTGATAATTTTTACTGCGTCAGATTTTTTTATATGTAAGGGTTTTCGAGTTATTTGCAAACTAGAGCTGTCGCTGAATGGCAGCCAGGTATACCCCGGCTAATTGAACCCTGAATCAATATGGTAAGTGTAAATTTAAGTGTGTGTGGACCCAATATTATAGACAAAGTACAAATGTGGACACAACACAAGTATGGACAAAATGATATACCTCCCCCCTTTTTTTCTGAAAATATTAAAGACGAACTATCTCCCCTTCAAAATTTTGGACAGCAACCATATTACCGGTACTTCAAGCACATCTTCAGCTTGTGTACTAAAACTGTGCAACATTTCATCAAAATCCAAGCACTGGTTTAGGAGAACATGCGCTGACAAGGATCAACCCTCCCCTTTTACACAGAAAATATTCAAAGACAAATTATTTCAGACAGCAACCATATTACTTCATGCACATCTTCAGGCGGTGTACTACAACTGTAAAACATTTCACCAAAATACAAGAAGCTGCTTAAGAGAACATGCCCTGACAAGGTTCGTCCACCCCCTTTTTCCAGAAAATATTCAAAGACGAATTACCACCCCTTCAAAATTTCAGGCACCAACTATATAACTTCATGCACATTTTCAGATGGTGTACTACAACTGTGCAACATTTCATCAAAATTCAAGCAGCCGTTTAGGAGAACATGTGCTGACAAGGTTCACCTCCCCCATTTCCAGAAAATATTCAAAGACGAATCATCTCCCCTTCAAAATTTTTAGCAGCAACCATATTACTTCATGCACATCTTCAGATGGTCTACTACAACTGTGTAACATTTCATCAAAATATAAGCAGCCATTTAGGAGAACATGTGCTGACACTAGGTTCATCTCCCCCCTTTTTCCAGAAAATATTCAAAGATAAATTATTTCCCCTTCAAAATTTTAGGCAGCAACCATATTACTTCATGCACATCTTCAGATGGTGTACTACAACTGTATTAGATTTCATCAAAATCCAAGCAGGCGTTTTGGAGAACATGCGCTGACAAGGTACATGGACGGACAGACAGACGGACAGATGGACGGAAGGACGGAAAGACTGACGGATGGACAGGGTAATTCCTATATTCACCCCGAAACTTGGTTTACAGGGGGATAAAAACAGCAATTTACCCCTATGTTCTATTTTTAGTAAAAGGGGCAATGTTGTTGGGTCTATGGACATAAAAATCACAAACCTGAAAGTGCATACCCTGGTGATGATTCAGGCTAAGTTTGTTTAGGATTGGCCCAGTAGTTTTAGAGGAGAAGATCTTTGAAATAAGTTAAAGGATGGACGGACGGACGTCAAGTGTTGGCAAAAGCTCACATGGCCTAGTGGCCAGGTGAGCTAATAAAAGGCTACGCAGAGCGCAGCATGATACGACCGCAGCATGTCAACCACTGAAAGTTGAACAAGTGCAATTTAAAGTGAATGTTGACCATGTTGACACAACAAGGGGCTTGACACAGTAATTAGCTGGACACAAACTGGGGACATAAAATTTAGACCTTTTGATCCCTTAAAGCTCAGAAGCATTAAGAGTTAAGCCATTTTTTATGTACAACTGAAACCTTACATCAACAGGAATCCAAAGAAACTAGAGAATGTGTCTATAAGACATGGATGCCCTGCCAACAAATACCCTTAGCCAATCAGCAATGAAATTTAGTTACAAGTCACAAGTACTGTTACAGATGATTATTCATTAAATATTTGTTTAGTAATGGACTTAAACAAAAATTACCCAACTGAAGTCGCTGAAGCATAAAATATTGGTCAGGTTATAAAATTATCCATGAATTATGCAGTACCGGTAATCACTATCGGGGTTTATTTGATAAAATATTTTACGAAAGGATATGGAGTAAATGAACACGAGACCATAACACATATGTTAACTCTAACTGCAATAATTTTAATGAGTTGTATGGCCATTTGGGAAATTAATTCCTCATCAGCAGCACTTGAACCCAAACAAAGGAAATCCACAATTTCAAAACATAGAAAGCAGCCACAGCCTGCTAAGCTCACCTCGTTGCGCAGCATTGTCACACGTTGCACATGTCAGTGAACAGGAATGGACTTTAATCATTCTTTTTAACAGATTCAGTCATGCATAAATTGTAGTTTACAGTCCGCATCCGAAGCATTCATTGTTGTTGTCATCCCAAATTGCATTATACATACCGATATGGTTGCTAAGGGACATGTCAGTAAGCAGGAATGAACTTTAACCATTCTACCTAACCAAGTAGCCCATGCTTAAAATGTAGGTCAGAGACAGCATCCGAAGCATGCATTGTTGTTGTCATCCCAAAATGCATCATGCATACCAGTATGGTTGATGTGAGCCATGTCAGTAATTGGAAATAGACTTTAACCATTCTACCTAACCAAGTCACTCATGCATAAAATGTAGGTCAGAGACAGCATCCGGACCATACATTGCTGTTGTCATACCATACCAACATGGTTGATGTGGGCCATGTCAGTAAGCAGGAATGGACTTCAACCATTCTACCTAACCAAGTCGCTCATGCGTAAAATGTAGGTCAGAGACAGCATTGTTGTTGTCATCCCAAAATGCATCATGCATACCAATATGGTTGATGTGGGCCCTGTCAGTAATAATAAGCGGGAATGGACGTTAACCATTCTACCTAACCAGGTCGCTCATGTGTAAAATGTAGGTCAGAGACAGAATCCGAAGCATGCATTGTTGTTGTCATCCAAAAATGCATCATAGATACCAATATGGTTGATGTGGGCCATGTCAGTAAGCAGGAATGGACTTTAACCATTCTACCTAACCAAGTCGCTCATGCGTAAAATGAAGGTCAGAGACAGCATCCGAAGCATGCATTGTTGTTGTCATCCCAAAATTCATCATACATACCAATATGGTTGATGTGGGCCATGCCAGTAAACGGGAATGGACTTTAACCATTCTACCTAACCAAGTCGCTCAAGCGTAAAATGTAGGTCAGAGACAGCATCCGAAGCATGCATTCCAGTTGTCATCCCAAAGTGCATCAGGCATACCAATATAGTTGATGTGGGGCATGTCAGTAAGCAGGAATGGACCTTAACCATTCTTCCTAACCGGACGCGGACGCCGACGCCGACGCTAGGGGTATCACATAAGCCCCCCTCACTTCGTGAGGTGAGCTAAAAATGTTTAAAATGCATAAAACCAAACGAAATCCGAATAATCAGTAATATCAAATATAGCCAAGGATAAAACTACGATGGCGCGAGTTAATCCTTAGGGTTTAGAATTTACATAAATTTAGATAATAGTAAATTTTAATAATAGTAAAAATAAAAATTTAGATAATAGTAAAATAACATATTTTACAAAGTGTACACATGAGATATTATCTCATGTACAAGTACACCATATCTAAGAAAAAATAAAGAGCATACATCTCTACCATGGGGAATTGTTTTACCAACTCCACACTGCAATAAAATACAAACTCCTGTACTAAATATTTTACGAAAGGATATGGAGTAAATGAACATGAGACAACTAGTTGCTAATAAATGGGCCTATTGCAAAAATTCAACAAAGTCAAGCAAGTGTAAAATGTAGGTCAAAGTCAACAAATTGTCTAACAATTTGATACTTTTCACCAAGATGAGTCATTTCATGAAACATCATAATGATATGCTGTGTAGTTGTTTAGAAATGGACTTAAAAAATTTACTGAAAGTCACTCAAGCGTAAAATGTAGGTCAACAGCACTAAATTGTCTTTGATATGGATAACAGCCAACAAGATAATTTATTTGATGCAACACCATTGCGATAGCATGTTTAGTTGTTGAGAAATGGACCTTCATGCAAAATTTATCAAAAGTCACTCAAGCGTAAAATATAGGTCAAAGCCACTTAATTCTTGATGATTTGGGTAGTACTCAAAAAGGTGATTAATTTGATGAAACATCATTGTGGTATGATGTGTAGTTGATGAGAAATGGACCTTCATGCAAAATTTAAAAATAGTAATGATGCATTTCATGATACCCCGCCACGTTCCACAAAATTTCAAAGTTTAAAAAGGTATACCTCCAGATCCCTTTGTACTTCTGAACACAAAATTATACTTGGCCTGTGTTTAATGGTAAATAAGTTGCACACCAAATTAGAAGACAGTATGTTATTTCATTCACAAGCTATCAGTTGTGGAGAAATTTGATATTGGGAAAATCAGGATTTGCTCTTAAAGCCCCTAACATAGCTACAATACTTGAACATATTGGATGTTGTTTATGATAATTCGATGCATTAGCATGATTTCTGATAAAATAAATAAGATTATGCTTAAAACCACAAAAGAAATTAGTTTTCTACAATTTTTTTGAATGATAATGCGCAAACTTTTTCTTTTAAAATGTGACATTTTATACATCCTTCATTGAAGACAGTCTAGAAGAATCAAATGACCTAAAGCTGATAGAAGCTATACTGACATACCTGCCAACCCTCCCGTTTTGTGCGGGAGACTCCCGCACAAACGACGAAATTCCGGAAATTTCGCGTCCGATCCCGCGCGGGAGTTAGAATCTCCCGCATTCGGATATTTTAACCCGCAATGACCCGCATTCGTATCTCTCGGGACTTTTCACTTATCTCAATAAGACACAAACAAACAATGAACGATTTGAAAACTTTGGTGAGTACTTTTCATGATCTATTTATAAGTAATCGAAAATCATTTCTGTCATGTCAACTCCACAAGAAAGAGGTCCTTGTCTGGCCCAGCGGGCAGTGTGAAAAAAAGAAATATAGCTGCAAGTTCCAATCAGACTGGACGAAAGATTTCCAATTTTTACGAGCGAGTCCACTTGTCAATGAATCTGCACTGTGCACATTATGCTCCGTCAATTTTCCGGTTGCATCTGGCGGTCTTTACGAAATGTTGGAACTTTTTGGGGGGAAATGTGTGATATAAAGGAGTTATTTTCAAAACAACCTAGATATCCCAATTTGTCTAAGTTAGCTCTGGCGTGTGTTGTTCTGCCAAATAGTAATGCAGATAGTGAGAGTATTTTCTCAATGTTAAAAAAAATTCAAACTGAACATAGGTCAGAAAGCCAGTGTCCTATTGATTTGTTAGATGTATAGTATTACTATACATCTAACAAATCAATAGGACACTGGCTTTCAGTTAAACACAAAAATAGTTCAAAAATCATACTGGAAAGTACAAAAAATACATTTTAGTTTTGTGTTTTGTAAGTAACATGTGGTGTCATTGAAGGACTACAGTATTTTCTAGAACATGACACAGTAGACTTTCAATACTATGCAAATCACATGTTATTCTTTTAAAATAAATGAAACTGAATTCAACTGGAATAATCACTTTAGTAAAGTCCACTTCTATAGGAAGAAATAAACAATTTTATGAATTAATTAAAAGTTGTGTCCAAAATTTATGAATGAACCTAGAATAGGGAAACTCCCAAACTATTATATATAGTATTGTAATTATAGTCCGAAAGGGGTTTTCCAAGATCTAAAGTGACATAAAATGACATAGTGCACATGTTTGTGTGGTGTCCACTTATAGCAGGTAGTTACCAACAGAACAAGAGAAAGGGAAACCTGAAATTTTAATAACTTTTTTCAAAATCTTAGTGAGAATTTGATAAATATTGACCATTGACTGATATTTATTTTAATTTCATCAGATTTTAACAAGTCTAAAATGAAAATATTTCAAATATTTGGCAAGTCATCAATTATGATAGGTGTCTTAATGTTATGCACATAACATATGTCTGTTTTATCTTAAATTACTTGATTCTTTTAGTAATAAATGGAAATACTATGAATTATTTTAAAAACTGTTTTCTATAGTTTTAATTTCTCTTAAAGTAAAATGTTAAAGCTGTGTTATAAACTTTTTGTTATGTTTGTAACTCCAGTCAGCAACTGACACCAATTGAAGTTATGAACAGAACGGTAAACTTAAACCTTAGAAAGCTTATCTCTGGGAAATAAAAATATCACCAAAAATCTTCTTGAATCTAAAAATTCTGTCATTAATAACAACAACATTTAATATTTTACGAAAGGATATGGAGTATATGAACATGAGACCATAAAACATCTGTTAACTCAAACTGCAATTATTTTAATGAGCTGTATGGCCATTTCGGAAATTAATTTCTCCAAGATGATTTATTTTTGAAAACAAGACCAGTGTTCTGTTTGTAACTGATGACACAAACTGTAAATTTGAATTTTAGTGTCCTAGTTATGAACACAACTTTTATATGAATTTCTTAAACTTAATTTTGGACAAGATACTATTAATTGTCAAAATCTGAAGATCTATGGGAACATAAGATCATACTTAGGTGTTCATGACATAATTTTGAAATTTGGAAGTTTTAATCTGCAAAGTTTATTGTTACATTCATAACAATAGAAACTAAATGTACTTTACTTATTTCTAACCGTATATATTTTTGGCCATTTGATGATGTCTTTTCTTGATATTTGAAACCATTTGTAATAAAATAACTATATAATATTTTTGTGTATATTTAAAAGGAAAATACATGTTACAAATGGTAATGTGAATTTAACATCATAATTTTTTGCTGTTAATTAAAATTTGTCTATTATTGAAACTTAAATTAAAGACAGGCTTAAAGGATGACATAAATTAGGACCAAAATCAATGTAAAAAATAATCAGAGGGAACTAAATGAACCCTTAAGACAACTGAAACAAAAACTGTAACTAATTCATAGTGCTAGGAATGTCAGACTCTTATGAAGGTGTCCAATGTTATGAACAAACAAGACTGTTTTTAATCAATATAGTAAATAATAGACTTTTATGCATAAGATACACTTGTTATACACATTTGAAATTGAATATAGCATTTAAGTTTTCTGTTACTGCTCATGTTCAGGAATCATTTGTCTTAAAATAACAAAATTCAATTTCATGTGCGACGTAAGTAACAGTGTCCTCACATTGTAGCTTTAAAAAATATCAGAAATATGTTGATTTGAAAAAATGATATTCATTTTCTCTTAGAGGGTAGGGTGTAGATGATAAATTTTGCAAGAAAAAGCAAGCAGCATGAATTAATGGATGAAAAATAACTTAAGAAGGACACGATGTTACATACGCAACACATGATCATAGCAAAGATGAAATTGCATTTTTTTTCATTGCACTTGTCTAAACTATCTTAAACCTTATATTTGATAAAACTTCATATGTAAAGCAATGTGTTTATGCATATATTAAATGATTTCATGCACTTTTATTTTCCGCATAAGTTGTCACACTTTATGTCCCAATACTGAATATCTCCACAGTTGCAAACCCTAAAATTTGCAAAATTTCAAAGTTTCAAGGGGCATAACTCCAGAACCCCTTGGACCTCTGAGCCAAAAATCATAACTGGCCTGAGTTTTGTGGTAAACAAGTAACATACTAAGTTTGAAGACAATATATTAATTAATTCACAAGTTATCAGTCAGAAACCCTAATATTTGCAAATTTTCAAAGTTTCAAGGGGCATAACTCCAGACCACTTGGACCTCTGAACCAAAATTCGTACATGGCCTGAGTTTTGTGGTAAACAAGTCACATACCAAGTTTGAAGACAATATATTAAATAATTCACAAGTTATCAGTCAGAAACCCTAATATTTGCAAATTTTCAAAGTTTCAAGGGGCATAACTCCAGAACCCCTTGGACCTCTGAACCAAAATTCGTACATGGCCTGAGTTTTGTGGTAAACAAGTCACATACCAAGTTTGAAGACAATATATTATTTCATTCACAAGTTATCAGTCGGAAACAGTAAAATTCACAAAATTTCAAAGTTTCAAGGGCATAACTCCAGAACCCCTTGAACCTCTGAACCTCAAATCAAACTTGTGGTAAACAAGTTACATACCAAGTTTGAAGACCTTATGTTATTTTGTTCAAAAGTTATCAGTCGGAAACCTTCAGGGGACGGACAATCGGAGGGAGGGAGGGACGGACGGACGGACGGACGGACACACGACTTGCGGTATCACATTATACCTCGCCACTACGTGTGGCGGGGTATAACAAAAGTTGCTCAAGCGTAAAATATAGGCCAATGCCACTTAATTCTTTGTGATTTTGGTAGTACTCATCAAGGCGCTTAATTTGATGAAATATCATTGTTGTATGATGTGCAGCTGTTGAGAAATGGACTTAAACCCAAAATTTAACAAAAATCACTCAAGCATAAAATGTAGGTCATGGATTCCTAATTGTTGTTAAATCTGGTAGCACTAATACAGGTGCATATACTGATGTAATAATATCAAAATATTACAAGAGGTTACCAAAATATTGACCTAAACGCAAAACTTAACATCGGGATGTACGGACGGACAGACAAGGGTAAATCTATAAGCCCCTTCCACTTCGTGGCCGGGGCCTAAAAATCCAATCAAAATTGGATAAAAATTAAAGATTTAACATATTTTGAAAAATAGCAATTTTTGCCCCTTTGACCCCGTATAGCTCGGAAACTGTAAGAGATACTTCAAATCTGTTGACAATCTACTGAAAGCTCACAACAAGAGGAATCAAAAGAAAAAAATTCCAATTGTATTTAGATGAAAAATAAAGATTTTTACATATTCTGAAAAATTGAAATTTTCGCCCCTGTGACCCAATATAACTCAGAAAAGGTAAGGACTACAACAAATTTGTTGAATTCTTCTGAAAGCTCATATCAAGAGGAATCCAAAGAAAAAAAATGCCATCGAAATCCGATGAAAAATTTCAGGTATTCTGCACATTTGTAATTTTGGCCCCTCATAGCTCAAAAAGGAAACAAGTTATCAAAAATAAAATGGATAAGGCTTATGTTAAATTTTCATAAGGAATTCATTGGTAGAAACTGCATCAAAATCAGACTAAAAATAAATTAAATTGTTTTTTGAGATTACAACCTTTTGGACCTCATTTATCTTATGAACGGTACATGCGACTTGAAATCCATTGACATACTACTGATTAGAAATTATCTCAGGATCACACTGAAAGAAACCCCATCAAAATCTGATAAATAATAAATATTCTACAGTCAAATATTTGAAAACACCCTTTTTGGCCCTTTTTTAAAAATGGGAGGGCCCAATATCCCAAACCTTTCAAAGACTTCCTTTTGTGCCAAGAAACATTGTGTTAAAATTTCATAAGGATAGATCCATTGGAACTTCAGTTATTGACCAAAAACAAAAGTGTCTACTGACGACGACAACGACAACGCCAACACCAATGACAACGACGACAACCGCGACTACCAGGACAGCGCCATGCCATTATAGGACCTAAAATTTTTTGCAGTCGTATAAAAATTAGCAACTTTTAACATTTTACCTAAGGGTCCAATGTAAAACTATATTTTGGGAGGTTTGGGTACCCATAAACCAGTTTAACCCTACCACTGGCTTTTGCTAGTGCCGGTACCAAGTCCAGCTATCCAGAGTTCCTATCGTTGTGTTATTTGTCTTTTATCTTATTCGCGTTCTTCATGTGTAGTTCCATGGCAGATTGTGGCAAGTAATTATAATTTTCAGCCCTTGTAGGTGTTTCCCGTTATCCATTTTTTACATATATGCAGTGGGGGCAATCCTGAATCCATGATTGGCAATATTATCATACATTTGACAGATGATCATCATGCGACCATGCCTAATTAATATCATGTTGATGTACGAAATGATTTAAGAATTAGCGATATGCAACCTTTTTCTACAGGGTGGAGTGTTAAACTAAGGTCTGCAGTAGTGGACATTTTGCTTTTTTTTTATGGGTACTAAATATCAAAGATCAGTTTGATGTCTGTCATGTTACTTTGCCAATTTAATAACAACATGATAATTGACAGGGTTTTAAAGAATTAGCAATTTAAACCATTTTCCTGTAGGGTCTTATGTTCCCTAGCGGTTGCCATCTTGGAAGCAGCGCCAATCTGCCAGACATATGTTGAACCAGAGGCTCCCAGGAGCCTGTATCGCTCACCTGGTTTTCAGTTGCCACAATCAAGGTAACAATGTAAGTTATACAGTTGATCTTCAGTTTCTCAAACTTTCGTACGTCCAACACCTCCAATATCTTGAACTGTTTTTAAAGTCTGATCATAATTTATTATATTTCTTCGTTGGGATTTTTCGATAAAAATTGTTCTTGCTAAGGACCACTTTCGACACGATTTGAAGTCGAAATGTAATTTTGAAAATGGCAGTCAACAAACAATTTTCAACATCGGTTTTGAAGTCGCAACATCAATATCTATTTGGAAATCAAATTTCTTTGAAATCGGACAATGTTGAACTTTCCCGCCTTTTTGGTAGCCATTTTAAATATTGCAGTCAGCGAAGAATTTTTAACAGCAGTTTTGAAGTTGCGTCAT
>MJUU01037507.1:0-11600 GCA_002080025.1 Modiolus philippinarum
GAGGGGGGATTAGATATTTTTGGTAGATGATTTAAGTCATTAATCTTCTGAATAATCATTGAATTGTTAAGTGTATGTTTGATGCATCTTTGCAAATGTACTCAGAACTGATAGAGTTTGTTTTTGTTGTACAATGAATTGTATAGAGAACTCATACCATTTCTTGATGGTTTGTCCTGCATATAGATAGCTAAGGTTAAAATATTTTAAGAAATACTAGTGGTCATGGCCAAACTTTAATAAATTTATTAATTTACTCAAATGTAATTCTTTAAAGCGTTATATGAAACTCGCTATGTTACCTTCGGAAAAGTTGGAGCTTACATGCTCATATACGAGGACTGTCATAAAATGTGACAATATTGTATCATTAACTATATCTTTTTGCTCTCTCAAATAATGTCGCTTACTTATTTAAATGTATTTGATTGCTATAGCAATGTTATGCTGATTTGCAATAATTAGTTATCTCATCTTATCTTAAGGTGTCTGCAGGGTATTAATTTCCTATTATAGAATTTTGTGAAATTTTCTGTGTATAAACATAATTGTATTATTGTTTAAAATGTAAAATAAAATTTGGGGGTCACCGTGCATTTAAGCGCAAAAAAAGAAGTTGAAAATTTCTGGATTTTACATAGAAATGATAAGGAAAATGATTATATGAGGGGATAGCTTGAAAAATCTATTATAGATTTTGTTCATACTTTGCATGTGTTTTGAAATCATTATATAGTCTGCATATATTAAATAAAAACTTGGGATCACCGTTGAAATAAGGGAGAAAAATTGCGACATGTTAATTTCTCTAGTGATATCTATGTTAAAAACTTTTATCAAATTATCTCCCTTGCATAATTTCTGTGTTCTGTAAATCCAGCAACAGATTTAAAGCCCATGTGTTTTAGTTCAAGTTTTTGTAATGGAAATGTTGTAAAAATGATAAAGAATAAAAATTTTAAATAATTTGGAACTTTCTTTACATTTTATATAACTATTTTGCCAAATTTCTTAATGAATGGAACCTAAATGAACAAGTATAAAACAAAGATGGCGGAAAAATACCACTGAGACACCTTAAAGGACTGAAAAGTAGTCAAAAAACTAGATTTGAATTTTGATTTTAAACACCAATTCTTCCTATAAAATTGTGATGACATTTTATTTCTTGTATCAGTAGTGTTGTCACACAGTTTTAGGCCTCTGCATACCTAAGTTTTCAAAATAATTTTGAAGTATTAAGACAATATTCCATGACGTACAATGGTGGCTGGTATTGGACCTATTTCTTCATCAGTTTTTATATGTGCTTGCTTTCCATCTGTCTGACTGGTGTGAAATATCACTGTTAAATGAAACTTTACCTTTGCATAAACTGATGTATTGTCGGTAGATTGTACACAAAATCATTTTTATTTGTCGAGAATAATGATGATGTGACTTCATTTGGTTAAAAATTGAATGCATATTCATCAGAATATGCTGCATATTAATAACTTTGCCCATAGTCCTACATATTTTCATTGGGGAATTGCTCATAACAACATAATGTTGCATAGACTATGTATAAAGAAAAATGCCATTTTGCATTTCAAAGACATTTGTTTATTGGCCACTTTGTAAAATACATTCTCTTATGATGCACGCTTATTATCTATTCCTTGCCAAAATAGTTAATTGTGGTAAACAACAAGACTTTGAAGCTGGAGTTAAATATGAACTTGTTGAATCGTTTATACAGGAATTCCATTGGTTGAGCATCAAGTAATAACACATCATGCATAATATGCTATCACTTTTTCAGCATTTCTACTTTACATCTGTGAGATCTCTTTGGCTGTGATTAATGTTACCTAGTACCAGGGGTTGATTTAGAAATAAATTGTCAACTTGGCCATCGGACAAGTCATCAGTAAATATTACTTGCCATTCCTAAAGTCTACTTGCCCTTCCACATTCAGAGGTGAAGATAAATATAATTTTACTTTGCCAAGCGGACAAGTCAGCATCAAATTCAAATTGCCCTGCACAGTTATTACTTGCCGTGGGCAAGCGGGAGAGTGCTTATATCATACCCTGGGTGTTGTTATTTGAAACATCACAAGCAAGCAAACAAAGAACAGCAGTTCTGCATTAAAAATTCACTGCATTTATTTATGAAAATCATAAGAAAAATAGTTTTAACAACTCAAAAGAATTGAATATTGCTGCATATCAACTATCGTTTTGTAATTTCAAATATAATAAACTCGCCAAAGGCTTGTTTATTATATTTTGAAATTACATAACTCTAGTTGATATCCATCCATATGCAATTCTTTTTCGTTATGAAAACTATCATTTGCTAACTAGAATGAAGTGTTGCACTGACAATTAGCTGAGCACAGAAATATATAACTTATAAAAAATTTGTAGGCAAGTGTAAAAAGTGCCAAAACTTTTCGGAAATGTCATTGTTAAAGGACTACTTCTTTTTCTTTCCAGAAACCAAGAAGGAGGGAAGAACATAATGATACACATGGAGGATCAAGTCATTTTCTACCTGTCAAAGTAAACCTTGTGAGGCATCCCCCTCCCTGTCTACCCCCTGCTCCGGAGGGGTTAGAAAACCATCAGGTTTGTACATACATATACAGTAGAGCTTTGATGGCTCGAACTGCAATAACTCGAATACCATGGATGCCTCGAACCTTTTTTGTGGTCCCATGGTTGGAACACCCCTTTGGCTCGAACTGTTTTCATCGGTCACTTGGGTGTTCGAGTCATCAAAGTTCGACTGTATTAAATTAAATTCGAAGCAACCTCCCTGCATCAGGGTTGCACATTAGACATGAAAATAAACAATAAATTAGCCATATTAAAGTTTTTTTTATAATCTTTAATTGAATTGGCGATACAGGGAGAATGCAAGACAGGAAAATTTCAGACACCAAAGGGAAACATTTCAGGTACTGAGATATATTATTGTATTTTATAAACTATCGACTTTTCAGTTCATGTAGACTAAGCTGAGTATATTGTTCAGGTTAAATATTGGCAGGAGTAAATGTGTGTAGCTTATCTTACACCCCCCTGTGTGCAAGACAGAAAAATCCTAATTGTGCTGCAAAATCAATTGATTTTGATTTTGGTGCGTTTTTCCGAAAAAAAACATTTACGTCATTGTTTAACTTAGTCCTTTTTTTGTGATTTTTCAAAGAGGGTACATAGTTTGTCAGGGTAACTCCTCCTATAATTTTGATGCTAGGAAGTTTTTATTTTGCAGATCATTTCTACCTATGTGCATGTGGTAAGAATTTGGATTTTGGTGAATTTTTCGCAAAAAACATACATTGTTGAACAGTCAATTTTAATGAAGTAATAATATAGGATACTTAGTTTGTCAGTGAAACTCCTTCTACAGTTTTGTTACTAGAAAGTTTTTATATTGCAGATTATTTGTACCTATATTGAAAATGGTCATGTGGTAAAGATTTTGGTTTTGGTGCATTTTTATAAAAAAAAAATATATACATCATTGAACATTGTCATTTTTGGCATGAATAGACCATTTACCAGTTCTGCGATCAACAGAATGAATTTAGCGAAACCTAAAAGGGAGGTAACTTTTTGAAAAATCTCAAGGGGACAGAATGGTTCCCTGCTTGTGAAAAACAACCAAAAAATAAAGCATTTTTAATTAAACGCAATGATAGTTTAATCTTTAGCAGACGTTTAGCCGGCAACATAATTCAGACCCCAATCCCCAATAGCACTTGCCATTCTTTAAAGTGCTACTTGTTTCAAGTAAAAAAAATAAACAACTGTACTAACTTGAACTGTCTTCTTATTGAGTAGGAAAGTATTAAAAAATCGAAAATATTCTAACTTACAGAATATCATAAATATTGTGTAAGGCACTACTTTGTCCAGGATGGCCAAGCACGAAGACCGTACTTTAAAACAAGTGTGCATGTTTAATGTTTGTTTGTCCGGTGTAGGAGTAATTTCCCTTTCAAGGTTTGACCAAAAAACACAAAATTTGACTAGAACTTGAATGGACCCTAATTAATTGGCAAATCATCTATTAGTAAAAGAGGGTACATAGTTTGTCCTTGCAGCTGCTACTTTAACATGTGTTAAGCAGGGAGTATCATATGTGTCTTACAGACACACATATCCTTACTAAGAAATTACAATTTGATTAAACCTTGCACTGGGCTTGTCATCTTCAATTTTTTCACATGTTTTTATATTTTACATTGTAGATTAAAAGAAGATTTGCTATACAGACATTGATAGACACAGAGAAAACATATATAGATACACTTGGAAGACTATCTGAGGTATGGCAACCATAATTTAATGGGGGAGTGGGGTGGGGTGGGGTTCCGGGGTTAGAACCCCCTTTTTAGCTCACCTGGCCTAAAAGGCCATGTGAGCTTTTGCCATCACTTGGCGTCCGTCATCGTCCATCGTAAACTTTTTACATTTTGACTATCTCCTCAGAAACCACTGGACCAATTCTAACCAAACTTTACAGGAATGATGTATGAAAGGTCTTTTACTTAGTTTGCCGAAATTTTTCCTATCCGCCAAAAAACATGGCCGCCAGCGCTGAACTTAGGTTTAACAGTGGACCCTATGGGAAAAAGCATATATTTGCTATCTCCTCTGAAGCTACTGAAACAAACTGAAGCAAACTTTACAGGAATGATGTATGAAAGGTCCTTTACTTAGTTTGCCGAAATTTTTTCGATCCGTGAAAAAACATGGCCGCTAGCGCAGAACATAGTTTAACAAGGGACCCTATGGGAAAAGCAAATATTTGCTATCTCCTCTGAAGTTACTGAAGCAAATGGATCCAAACTTTACAGGAATGATGTATGGAAGGTCTTTTATGTAGATTGCCGAAATTTTTCTGAGTCCCTTAAAAACATGGCTACCAGCGCAGAACATAGTCTAACATGGGACCCTATGGGAAAAGCATCTATTTGCTATCTCCTCTGATGCTACTGAAGCAAATTCAACCAATCTTTACAGTAAGGATGTATGGAAGGTACTTGGATCTGACAAAAAAGATGGCCTCCAGTGCAGAATATAGTTTAACATTGGTGCCAGGAATGAGATAACCATCCTGACAGTCATCATCTCTGAAATGTATAGAAGGTCCTTTGCAAAAATTATTCATTTCAATAGGATCAGACAAAAAACATGGGTGCTAATGAAGAACATAGCTAAACCTTTGACCCCATTGGTAAGAAAACATCTTTTTTAGTCATGTTTGGCGTAAAAGCATTTTGCCAGGTGAGCGATACAGGCTCAGTCTCTGAGCCTCTAGTTTGAATGTTGTTCTGTTATGGGTTGTAATGGATGGTGGATCTTTCAGTTGCCATGGAAACCAAACAAGAATACAGTAATTTTAGAAAAAAAATTTCCTGCTAAATTTTATATTTTGTTTTTCTTATTGGAAATGCCTTTTATCTATGTCAGCCATGGTCCAGGTGAACGATACAGGCTCTTGAGAGCCTCTTGTTTTGGTGATTGTGTATTTTTTTTATAAATATCCTGGTATTTACCAAGAAAATTCCCGAAAATTTTTGCACTTGCTCTGCATGACAGAATTTCATTTCATTTCTTATGGAACCCCCCCCCTGTTCACATTCCCTGTTGCAGGACTGATAGAAAAACTAAATTCGCCAGTTCAATGAGTGACGGGCCAAAAAATGTTTTTGTGAACTTGGAAAAATGATGACTCAGTTACTTTGTCCAAAGAACATTTTGAATTATGGCTGCTACTAAGAGTCTGTTATATTGGTAAGTGTCCGCAACATTGTTAGTGATAAGGTTATATAACCACCAAGTTAAATTTATCTCAATTTGGAGGGATTGTGACAAGCATGCCAGGAGAATTTGAAAGAAAAGGATTTTGATGCTGATTATTAAATTCAGTATTATATACATGTATGACTTAACTTGGAAATACTTTAACTTATTCTCAATATTTAAACTCGCTCTTTCACTTTCAGACTTAAAGATGTAGTGAGTTTGAGTTAGGATAATAATTGTGTATTCATTTATTTGAACAGGAATATAAAGAGCCATTACTTACAACACATGGTTTACAAGGTACCCCTGTAGATGTGATACTAAGTAAGGCAGAAAGAATTTTAGATATACATAAGATGTTCCAGATAGAGTTAGCTGATAAAGTAGAGAAGTGGGACAAAGAAGAACAAATTGGCAATATATTTACTGGATTTGTAGGTTTTTTTTTATTATTTGTATGAACAGTGAAACCTGTCTAACCTGAACCCTGACTAAATGGGAAATCTGTCTAATCCAAATACTGTGTTAAAAGACTCTCTGTATCAATTACTGTATATTTTTAACCTGCATAAATGGAACACCTGTTTAAACCAAATAAAAATTTTCAGCCCAAAAGGGTTTTGCTTTAGGCTGGTTTTACTGTATACTGAGATTGAAAAAAATGTTTCTCAATTTGCACATAATCCATGAACAGAGAGGAAATATTTCTTATGTCAATAAACCTTTTTGCTGTATTTGACCACAAGTCAAAAGACATATTATCAATGGTTGATTGTTAGATATGAATTAGGGTGGAAAAGCTCTTAAAAAAATGCATATTCTGAAAAGCCAACACACGTTTGACACAAAGAAGACGGTCCAAATTTCACCCATACGAAACATGTAACCTGTGTAAACAAAAGGTACGGTGACATGCCTTTTGATAATCATCTGAACCTGTATAACTGGACACCTGTCTAAACTGGACAGGCTCCACTGTACTTTTTCCATGATAACTTGGAAGTTATCTGTTTTAAATACATATTTTATCATCTATTGGAGTCCTGTTTATTATACAGTTATTTACTGTTGATGAGGGTAATGGCTAATAAAGGAGTGTTTTGCTATAAATAAAATCCAATGAAACATCATTGAAAATGTCAGTCATGCCAAATAGTGGTGTCAATAGAGTGTTGTCACTGAAAAGTCCAAGAAAAGTCATCACAGTGCTATTCTCTGGACAGATAATAAACTGTTACTATTCACTAGATAATAGCACATTTCTGGAAAAATATACTTTAGAAAAATATTTGAATTGTATGATAAGCCAGCATATGAATGTTATGTTTTATTCACAAATATACATATATGTAACCAAAGACTTGATTTTGTATGTACAATGTTCATAGTGATAATGATAAAAGTTTTCTTCACATGTTTCCCCTGAAAACTTATGAAAATGTGAAAAGAACTAAATATATTTATAATTGTAATATACATATTTTATATATTTTCAGTTTTCTAGAGAATCTGTAATAGAGATGTACAGTTCGTATGTAAACAATTTCTCTGTAGCAATGGAAGAACTAAAAGTACTACAAAGTAACAAGCCATCACTTGCTAGTTTTCTTGCGGTAATTTTAAATGTTGTAAATTTAGATAAGATATCCTCTGTAAGATGCAATCAGTGAAATGATTATTTTTGATCGATTTCTATTTTTATACATTAATATGTTGTACATGTACATAGATTTTTTTATTTGTGGTTCCAAAGCTTATTTATTTTAAATCAGTAAGAATTACTAATTGTTTAGTAAGAAATTTCATGTTTTTAGCTAATCACACAAATTGGTAAGCCACTTTTTTCATAAAAGTGTTAACATTGCAACATTTTTTTTTCTTCAAAATCGATAGCCTTGTAGGTAGCAGTTATACATGTATGCATAAAGAGATATTGGGCAAATTACAACACCAAAACATCCCTCCAAGAAAATAAAAATGAAAGAAAAAGTCACCACATGACCTTCAAAAGGCAAATATTCACATTACAGTTCAAAAATCCTAATTACTGTATTTTCTATCCTTTATATTGTGTTACCAATCAACTAAGTATAACACTGTTTTGGAGTAATTAAGATGTAAACAACTATTGAATCAACATTTAATTTCAGAAATCTATTGTTACCATCAAACTGTAAAATTGTGAATAAATTTGGTATGATATGCATAATTCCTGCACCATTGCTTTCTTGTCACTGTAGGAAGTGATGTCATAATACCTTCACCAACATCAATCATTGTTATGTAAATATCGAGGACAACTTGTCTTTCATATGAAAAAAAAATGCCTAATTCAATTGCAATCATGAAAAACATATATATAAAATGCATTACTAGTCATAAAATTACAATTATGAAATATACATTATGTGACAGAAAAACTTTTAACTCACTATTAAATGGATTTTACCTAGTCATGAGTTAATTAACTTTTCAGTTACTCAGTAAATATATGCTGAAAGTCTTACCGTATCAGTGGTTATTTTTGCAGGACACAAATCTGGGGATTTCTTTCAAAATTGTGGGACTTCATTTTCGCGGGACTCCAATTTTCACGTATTTACCTTATTTACTGTAAATTATATATTGCGGTATGCAATTTTCGCAATAACAGAATGGTCACGAATAAAGTGAAAATACCCACTTATACGGTATTTTCAAAATTAGCTATATTATTTAATTGATCAATATGATTTCTAGATATTGTATTAAAAATAATGATAAAAAATGATTATGGTATGTTTTTGCAGGAGAAAGCTATGAAGAGTGCTGATCGTCTCCCTTTATTTGGGTTATTAGTTAAACCTGTACAAAGATTTCCACAGTTTATAACTATGATGCAGGTTTGTAGAAACAAATCCAGTGAAAAACATTAGGAATAAAAATATCATGAGATCATTTAATAAATGGCCTTTTCTATATTAGCAGGGTTATCATCCTGAGGCATCAGTCAAGGGCTGATGTGGGTTGAGGGATGATGACAGTGCTGATATGGAAAAGGCCATGTCTTAATCTGTTAATTACATACTTCCAATTGGCAGTTATTATCATTCACATGTTGAAATTGCCATATCAACTGGCTGATATGGCTATTTCAGAACGAGGCAGGCTGATATGGCCATATTGAACTGGATATGTTGATATGGACTGTTAACTTCCATCTATATTACATATGCAAAACAGAACACATCTTTGCTAAGTATGTAATAAATATGTTTATTACAATATACAGATATATGTAGTGATACCACTACCACTTTGTAGTGTGTGTACACTATATATACAAATAGGATAAGTATCTTTGGTACAATTTCAAAAATAGGACTTCAGAACAAGGCTAGCATCACAGAATAGTTTCATATTTTAAAAATTTTGAATCACTTCGAACTTCAGACTTTTTAAATTTGTGAAGAACACCGAAATGTGACTTTAAGAATAATGTAAATACAACATAATGTATTGAGTGTTGGAAAAAGGTGGTTTTGTTAAAATCAGACAAGTGATGTTAAATCAATTATAGTTGAAGTGGACCACATGATGGCTGGTCGTAGTTCTTATCATTATGCAGTTTAAATTTTGGAAAAAATGTATATATATATTTCCATTGGTTTACTTCTTACTTTTAATATCTTAACATATTAATTTGATAATGTTTATATGGATGCATCATGATATTTATCTGATTAAAGTTTGACTTTGTTTCGGTTCTGATTTTTTTTGCAATGATTTTAAAGTTTTGGTCCTTGGAAAAAAATGTCAGCTTCCTCATCTTTTTTTTATAATGCCTCAACATGTATCAACGATAGTCATTGTATTGCTATATTTCAAGTGTGGTTAGAATCAAGAGTGAATCTATTGATATATTCAAATATAGCATGGCATTGAGTTCATTACATGGATTTATAGACCTGACTAAAACATGTTGAGCGAGGATCCAGTCCAAGGTCAATATACTCTAATCAGGTAGATAAATCTCTGCATTGACCGAAAATTGCTATGTTATATTGTTTTATAAATTCATGACATAGTCCTTGTTTGAATTAAGATATAACATTCAATGTTTTAGCATATAAAATATCTTGTAAACTTGACGTCAAATATAGAACATCATGTACTATTTATGGAAATTCCAGGTTTCATGTGATGTCAAATGAACCAATTACATCGCACAAATAATATCATAAAATAATAATCTTATTTGTATTTTTGTCTAATTAAAGGATTTATTGAAATACACACCTCACCAGCATCATGATAGATCTTCGTTACAGACTGCTCTGACAGATTTAGAAAATGTCGCACACCAACTTAACGAGTCTAAACGTCAGGCTGAACAGAAACTACAGGCTAAAAAGTTCATAAAAGAACTTAATATGAGAAACATAAAAGTACAGAGGTTGTTAAGACAGGATGATTTAGATCAGATATGTGTAAGTCATGGTAAATAGATACAGTGCATTAGTCTATACAAGAGTTGCATAAAGATTACACAATTACTGTTAACTGGGAAATTTTCGCTTCTATTTTATTTTCGTGATTTTCGCGTTTGGAATGGAAGCTTGAAAATGAAACAGCGCGAATTTACTTGTCTATTATGGAAGTCAATGGTCAACAATTTGGCAGCGCAAATTCAAAACTGGACGAAATAAAATCCTGTCAATTTACCGGGAAATAAAGACGGCACGAAAATTTTTCGGTTTACAGTATACTCCGTGTCACGGCTTCAAATTTGCTCTAAAATGGACGAGAAATGAAAACTACTCACCGCGTTGAAACGAAATATGCACCCTCTGACGTAACGAAAATTGGCTATGTTTATTCCAACAATTATTATGTTATCCGATAAAATAATAAGGCGCTAGTCCAGAAAAACACTTCTCTACGGAGATTTAACATGGGGAATATCTGCCATTGTTGACACCGGAAATAACGTAAGGAGCAGTAATTATTTTACAGCAGCACGTGGGATTTCCCGCAGATTCTACCAAGGGAGATAACCACAGATAACCAATTCGGTGCATGTGACAGGGAAATACGATATCTTGGCAAATTGATCCAAATTGGCCTTAATTAACAAATGCAACATTTTTATTAAAAAAAACTCTTGCAAGTATAGCATTTTTAACAAAAATGCCGAACAGAAAGAATTGTCATGAGCCAAAGTTCGTCAAGACACAGGCACTGTTTGTTTGTTTTTTTTTAAATGTCGATCCCTCCCTCTATTCTTCCACATGACTGAATTTTTAATGAAACAAGGCAAAGTGCCTGTGGGCCAAGGCGGTAAAAGTTTGAAGGAACTCCCATGTTTTGATGTGGCTGACGAATATAGAGAGGTGGGGTTTAAAAAATAGATCTGCTAAGCTGGAACTGCGTGTAAACGGCAATATATCCTGGAAATTTTCTCTTGGACCCCCTTTTATGAAGGCTGGGCAGGTATTACATTCCGTTCCTGTTAAAACGCCTTGAAACAGATACCAATCTACAAGTTGCCAAACATACCATCATGGTTGGCTCTCAGAGTTGGCTACATCCTACATGATAGATGCCCATGGGAGGGATAACTCTCATATACATTGCCCTTAGACATGCGGCTGGCGGTCCAACATCTGTACCAAAATAAATTCTACAATAGAGTATCATCCATGTTCTTAATTTCCTGGCTGATTTCATGTGCTTTGGTATAATATTCCCATACAAATGAGTAAACATACATATCTGTTGTCTGTATGAGTTTGCTTAACAGACGATTAATT
>MJUU01037508.1:44234-57586 GCA_002080025.1 Modiolus philippinarum
TACAAAGCTGTTGTTTTTTTTGCCAATCTGAAATCCAAGATGGCCACCACCGAGGAACATAGTTTAACATTGGACCCTATGGGGAATATTTTAAAAGGTCTTCTTCTCAGAAGCCTTAGAAGCCAGTGAAAATGTTTCATTCCAGAAATGTTCCTTAAATGGTCCTTTACAAAGCTGTTGTTTTTTTTGCCAATCTGAAATCCAAGATGGCCCCACCGTGAAGCATAGTTTAACATTGGACCCTACTGGAAATACATTCAAAACAGTTTATTCTTTCCAGAATATAGTTTCTTTTTTTCTTTTGTTTGTTGTTTTAACTTGTGTTAATTAAGACCGAAGTATTTCTTAGATTCTTCCGTACCAAAGCTGTATATATCGATGAAATCCGGATAAAAATACGTAATCGTATCCGGCATTGATTTTGCTAATTTATGTCTAATCCGTGTCAGCATACAGTAACAACTATCACACAAACGTTTTACGCGGTGTGTAGAGCTTCGTTTAAGCAAAGCCCGGCGTTCACATGGACAACGGTCGAAGGCAAGTGGTGTAGATTCGATGTTATAAAATAACGAAATTTTCACACTGCTGGATGCACCTCACATACTTACAACACTTATTAGTTATTGCTTTACGATTGGGATTGACCGCAACCAATATCAAACATGGCTTCCATGATTACTAAAAATAGAAAATTTGACGAAAAATTCAATAAAAAAAATTGTAAAAATCATGTAAAGTACCATTTGCTACAAAATTTTGGGTACATGATATATTTATGATTCCCTTTAAGACTTATGGTTTGTGACCCCAACTGCCACCAAACATGGTTGCCACCAATACTGAAAACAGAAAATTTGACAAAAAATTCAGAAAAATCCTGTGTTGGGCCAATTGCTACCAAACTTTGTACAAACAATACATTTGTGATTCCCTTTAAGAATTATGGTTCATCACCCCAACCAATACCAAACATGACTTCCACCATTACTAAAAAACAGAAAATTTGACAAAAATTTAATAATAGAATTCTGAAAATCCTGTACAAGGCCATTTGTTACCACATTTTGGGGGAGAGACACATTTTGTATTTAATGTAATATGCTTACACAAAATTTTCGTTTCACTTTTTAGCTCACCTGGCTGAAAGCCATGTGAGCTATTGCCATCACTTGGTGTCCGTTGTCCATCGTTAACATTTCACATTTTAATCTTCTCATCTGAAACCACTGAACCAATTCCAACCAAACTTTGCATGGATGATGTATGGAAGGTCCTTTACAAAGTTTCCTCATTTCTTGCTGATTGGTCAAATAACATGGCTGCCAGAAGCAATTCTTTTTTCTAATTGGCCGATTTTCAAATATCTTCTCTGATACTACAAGGCCAAATGTTTTGAAACTTTATAGGAATGAAGACTCAAAGGTTCTCTACAAAAATTCCTCATTTCGTAATGATGGGGTGGCAGTGGTGGCAATAACATTGCGGCATTGGTGGCACATAGTTTTGCATTGAAGTCTATGGGAAATTGCATTTTAACCGTCTTTTTTGAAACTGCTTTAGAAGCCAATTCTAACCAAACTTTGTATGAATGATGTATAGAAGGTCCTGCAAACACTGTTTTAATTTGGATTGTTCCATGACTACTGTTTGGAATGAAGATTTCCTTTAAACATACACTTAATATACACACATTCTAAAATGGGCACATGTTAACCAGGTGAGCGATACAGGCTCAGGTGAGCCTCTAGTGTTCCTACCTCATCCAAAATAGCCACCAATAATTTAATCTTTTTAGAAACTGTAACATCAGTGGAACTGATATGAAGTATGAATGATTATTGGATGGTTCTCTGTTGACAGCGAATAAAACCAGTTACCAGGTGAGCGATACAGGCTCGTTTGAGTCTCTAGTTATTGTATCAGATTTAAAGAGTAGGATAGGTGGATTGATGGTTTGTGGTTATTTGATAGTTGTCCCCCGCCGCAACGACGGAGGGACATGGTAATGCCTAATGGTTTGTGTGTCTGTCTGTCCGTGTGTCAAGTTTTTTGTGGGTGCAACTCCTCAGAAACCACTGGTCAGAATTCCTTCAAATTTTACAGGATTGTTAGTCACCATTAGTACTAGATAATATCGCATCGTCATTTTGATTCGTCAAATTTTTGTGGGAGTTATGGGACTTTGATTATTACAATGTCAAATCTTGTGGACGCAACTCCTCAGAAACCGCTGGTCAGAATTCATTCAAATTTTACAGGATTGTTAGTCACCATTAGTACTAGATCATATCGCATCGCCATTTTGATTTGTCAAATTTTGTGGGAGTTATGGGACTTTGATTATTACAATGTCAAATCTTGTGGACACAACTCCTCAGAAACCATTCAAATTTTACAGGATTGTTAGTCACCATTAATAATAGATCATATCGCATCCCCATTTTGATTCGTTAAATTTTGTGGGAGTTATGGGACTTCGATTATTTCCACAATGTCCTCATTGTTATACAATGGCAAATTTTGTGGACACAACTCCTCAGAAACTGCTAGTCCGAATTCATTCTTATTTTACAGGATTGTTGGTCACCATATGTACTAGATCATATCACATCGCCATTTTGATTCGACAAATTTTATGGATTTATGGGACTTTATCGACTTAATGCATACTACAACATAGGAAGACTGTGGACACATCTTGTCATAATCCAATTAAGGGATTTTGCTGAAATTTTGCTTGGCTATTCGCCACCTAATTGATCATATCTGGCCGCCATTATGAATCGCAAAATTTTACATGAGAAATGGGACTTTATCGACTTTACTGCAGTGGTGGGGGACATAGCTATGCGTAGCAGTCTTGTTTCTGTTTGTTCGATAGGCTGATTTATGGTTAACTCCACTCAAACCAATGGCAGGGGCCATCTTGAACTTACTATGAGGTATGAGCAAAGCTAATTTTTGAAGCCTCATGGTGACTTCAAGATGAAGAACTACAATAAAAGCGTTTCCTTTGCTTGGATAAATCGTGTATTTGTAGAGACTTTGTCTCATGTGCATTCACTACATATCCTTTCATTGTATGTGTTGGTAGGTTGTCGGTTGATTGAGTTTTAAAAAAGGTGTACAAAATACCCAGCACCTGAAATACCACAGAAGTTAGGCCATAAAAAAATAATTTATTGGTTTTCAGGCCCTTCCTCATCTAGTTGGAGGCTTGAAAAACATCCCCTCATTGACCCTATTTTTTGCCATTTCCATAAGAAAAAAATAAAAAATCGCCTCCCTCACTATATTTTTGGTGGTTTTTACAATGTGGAAAGTTTTCTTACCTTTTTTTTTTTTTTTTTGGTAAATAAAAAGATAAAAAAATCACCTCCCTCCATCTACAGTTTCAATGAAAAATGGCCTGAGAACCAATTTATTAACTTTGTATGGCCTTACAATAGGAATTTTATTATTGTTAGTTAATTATACCCCATCTAATGACAGGTGTATTATGGTATACCAACGTCTGAATGTCTGTTTCACATATCACACTTGTAGATGTAGATAATGTATTTGATGGTCTCCCGTTCAATGCCCAAGTCAATTTCAGCTCTGAAATGGTGACTGAGTGAAATCAGCTGTTTATTGTATATCGCTTACTCTTGGTAAGGATATTTCCTCTATTGCTCTTTGTTGGATAATTCTCATCTGTTGACTGGGACAGTTTGTTCATTCATTAAAGAATATTGATATTAAAAGAAAATACAGGCAAATTGTATTACTTTGGTAATAAATGAATGCTGTATCCTTTACATCATTATTTGTAAATGAGGCCCGTAATTGGTTTCTTGATTACCTGATTATCAGGGTATTTTTAAGAGCATTTATTTAATGCTCTTAAAAATACCTTGCATTTTTATATATTTTTTTTTTACTAAGCCCAAAATTTATTGATTACCAAGGTAAAAATGTAATGATTATTTGATTACCAAGGCAAAAATTTAATGATTATTTGATTCCTAGGACCCCCATGAGGACCCTCATAAATTAATGATGGAATGTTGGTAAGAAGCCTGATCTCCCTGTGAGGACATTTTGACATCCAGATAGATTGCACAACATTTAAGTGGTCAAATATATGCTGTTAGGTAGTGGGTTTTTATTGCATTTTATACGAGCCCAAAAATGGGGGTTGAATTTTGGTAGAATGCATGAAGCCTCATATTCCAAGGACCATAACTTGTCACAAAATTATCCAATCAGAACCAAATTCACTCTTGACATGTAAATGAGATAAATACAATCGTATACCAATGGGGGTAATAACAATTACCGAACAGAGTGGTTAAGAGCATAAGTCCATGAGATAAAAAAACAAGAGGCTCTCAAGAGCCTGCATCGCTCACCTGGTCCTTGATTAACATAGACATTTTATGTTAAAGCCCATATACATGTATATAATAAAACTATAGTTCCAATATGCCCAATTAGTTTAAGGGGAAAAGATGTCTGTTAGTGTTCCCTGTTGGCAGCTATATTGGATAAAGTGGGAACCTGAGAAAATTTTTTTTTCTTTTTAGGGGTCCACATAAAAACTATTTTGACCAAGTTTGATTCCATTGGCTCAGTAGTTTCAGAGAAGATCTCTGAATGAGTTTTCCCATAGGCACCCTATAGGATCATTGTACCCGATAAAATGATTGTTGGTCAACTGGCGCATTGTTGGTGTGCAATAAACAAGATATGCATGAATGAACTGTATTTTTACTTAGAAAGTAAGCATGCTTTATAGCATCAAATGGAGATAATTTTTTTAGCTATGGTTCCATCTGTTTTCCCGTTGTAAATTTTTAATAATGATAGCTTTTGGTGATGTAAAAGGAGATATTCTGAAAGGCTACCAGTTTTTTGTGATTGATTGACTACTTCTTGGTATTATTTGAACCATTAAGCCTCAATTTCATGAATTTAAATTTATTTAAAAAATGAAACAGTATATTCTTTCCCTTTTGTGAAAAGGGCTTTTCAAAATAATCCAAATTGCAAGCAATAAAACGATTTTTCTCACTGTACGCAAAGGAATTCTGTAGGTCACTTCTGTCGCATTGTTGGAGTGTAACAGTACGCATAGTTGCTGTGCAATGATAATTTACTGTACGCATTTTCACTATAAATATATTTGTTTTGATTCATTGAAAGTGATAAATCTTTTCAAACTTGTAGCTCGTTTACTATCTATTAGTCTACTAAGGATGATTGTTTCAACTTTTCGTTTTATTACTGACGATTAAGCTTTTTATTTAACTTGAGTCATTGAAAATCATATACATGTAGTTTTCTACCATACAAATAGGTAAGATTAAGCAAATGAAACAACGCTTTCATTGTTGTTCTTCATCTTGAAGTCACCACGAGGCCTTCGACAAAGAGCAAACACTCTTTACTCATAGTAAGTAAAAGACGGCCCCTAGCGCCGGTTTGAGCGGAATTCACTTGCTAAACGTGAACAACGCTACATCCATGTCCACCGTTTTATACCCCGCCACACGAAGTGGCGAGGTATTATGTGATACACTCAGTCGTGTGTCCGTCCGTCCGTCTGTCTTTCTGTCCGTCCGTCCGTCCCCCGAAGATTTCCGTCTGATAACTTGTGAACGAAATAACACAAGGTCTTCAAACTTGGTATGCAAGATGTTTACCACAAAACTCAGGTCAACTTGGATTTTGAGTTCAGGGGTCCAAGGGGTTTTGGAATTATGCCCCTTGAAACTTTGACATTTTGTAAATTTTAGGGTTTCATACTCATAACTTGTGAATGAAATCACATACTGTCTTCAAACTTGGTATGTAAATTGTTTACCATAAAACACAGGCCAATTATAATTTTGGGTTCAGCGGTAAACATAGTTCTGGAGTTATGCCTCTTTTAACTTAGAAATACGACGTGTTCCGAGCTCTTAGAGAGCTGTGGAGCCCGTGTTATTACCCAGTGGTGCATATATGTATATGATTTCATTGGACAATAAACAAAAAGCTTTGTGGTATTACCATCTGAATAAATTTATTTGCAGTGTGAAAAAAATCGGTGAATATCGAACAAGAAACTCGATATCACCACCATGTACTTTGGAGTTTATTAAAAAAAATACTTCAAGAAGATAGAAGTAAGCGACAACACTACTGAAAGAACCACTTAAAGCCTGAACAATTTCCAAAATATTGTGTTGTAATTGTTGTAAGATATTCTAATCAAAAGGCTTAAAATGTTCTCCGTTTTTGTATATTGGACCATACAGATACAAAAACAACGAATACCACAGGAATATTCCTCAAAGGGGAAAAATCTGAATAAAAAAAGAAACAAAATGGAGACAATGGACCAAATAAACTAAGACATGATTTCCATAAAAATAAACACCATTTTTTTCTCATGAGATAAGGAGCGATTGAGGATAGAGCTAGCAAAAGGCTCTATAGTACCTTAACATATTGGTGACCTGGACCACGACTTTAGAGATAGCCCTACTGTATTTTAGAATCTGAGGGGGTAAATTGTAGATTTTACTGTCGCAAACTGATTTTTCCGGCGACGCTTTAGTGGAACCGGAAAACGGATGTTTGCGACGGTAAAATCTTAGATTTATCCCTGACGATCCTAAAATACAGTTTGGTTTTCTCTATTCTAATACAAATCCGAAAAAAAACATTCAAAATCGATTTTTAAATGACAAGACGTTTGGTGTGCGTCTGCGCCATTACGTTGCTATTGGTTCCGAGGTAAATTGTGGATTTTACCCCGTCAAAATTCTGACGCCATGCAATCAAAATTAGCGTTACAAACATAAGTGCATTTGAATTTTAAATAACCGGTCAAGCGATAGGGTCGATTTTATTTCAGAGATCTTTTGAATTTCATTTCCCAAACAGTCCTATGTTGTAATATGTTCACTGCCTGCAGTCGGCTAACAATTTTTGACCGTCCACAGAGACAAAAACTTCTCTAGAATAGCAATTTATATCCGATTTTCGTCAGAATTGTCCTTAGATACCCACCCTAAAAATTAAAAATAAAAAAAAAAATAATAAAAATGGGCATATTGTTCATATGAGTCATATTGTGACAGGTCCGCACAATATAAAAAGAGACTTCTGGGTGAAGAATTGATTTATACATTGAAACATGTTTACAAGGATCTTTAAAACTACATGGCAATTTAGAACTCGTTAGTCCTTAGATGATCACCTTAAAAAAGTTACCGGCAAGTATGCAATCATGAAATATTGTTTAACACTTAGTTCTATTGAACTGTTGAAATGAAACCCTTTTGTAAAACATAGCTTATTAGTTTGTCAATTTTAAGCTGGTGAGCAATACAGGGTCCTGTATGGATTTATAAAACAAAATCTGCTTATTCTATTCTCTCTTTTCATTTGGATCAATTCGCCGTACACTTCACAATATACTATTCGAAGTACACCGCACTTGCAATTCGCCGTACACCACATAGTTTTTGCACTGTGAAAAAAAAACTACACAAAGTTACAACTCAGCTTTCTGACATAACATGGGATCTTCATACTGATTTATACATAAATCGACTGAGATACAAACGAGAAAAGGCAATAAGTTGAGCGGAGTAAACAAGTTGTCCGGTGATTTGTTGACGAGTTTGTAAAGATTTTTCATTTATTTGACACGCGATGAACAAAATACAAACATGTACGTGTCACATTATTACATAAGAAGTGATCATCAAATATTTAGCTATTATTCTAGGTGAAAAAGTAAAATTTTCTTACCTTGTTAACATTTGTTTTGAATTTTCCTCGCTTGATTAGTCGCTATATCCGGTGGCCGTTGATACACAGTGTTTAAATATTCAAATAAAATGGAAAAACAAGAGGCTCTCAAGAGCCTGTATCGCTCACCTGGTCCTTGATTAACATAGACATTTTATGTTAAAAAGCCGATATATATATATTTAAACTAAAGTTCCAATATGCCTAAGTAGTTTAAGGGGAGAAGACCTCTGTTCCCATGGGGTCCAATGTTAAACTATATTCTCTGCTGGCAGCCATCTTGGATAAAGAGAGATCTAATAAAAGTTTTCTTTTCAGGGGTCCACATAAAGACTATTTTGACCAAGTTTGGTTCCATTGGCTCAGTAGTTTCAGAGGAGAAGATCTTTGAATGTGTTCTCCCATAGAGTCCAATGTAAAATCTAAGTTCCCCGCATGCCGCCATGTTGAATACCATGCTGACCTGAAAAAACAACTTTTTGCAAGGGACCACCCAAGGACTGTTGTGGCCAATATTCATTCAAATTGGCTCAATAGTATCAGAGAAGATCTTTGAATGTGTTTTCCCGTAGGGTGCAATGTTAAAACTATGTTTCCCGCTGGCTGCCATGTTGGATAAAGCGTGAACCTGAAAAACACCTTTCTTGCAAGGGACCACCCAAGGACTATTGTGGCCGAGTTTGGTGCCAATTGGCTCAGTAGTGTCAGAGAAGAAGATCTTTGAACATGTTTCCCATAGCGTCCAATATTAAAACTATGCTTCCTGTTGGCGGCCATCTTGGATATCCCGCAGACCTGAAAAACACCTTTTTTGTAAGGGACCACCCAAGGACTATTGCCGCCATGTTTGGTACCAATTGGCTCAGCAATTTCAGAGAAAAAGATCTTTGAAAGTGTTTTCCAATAGGGTCAAATGTTAAAACTATGGTTTCCGCTGGTGGCCATCTTGAATATCGCGCAGACCTGAAAAACACCTTTTTTGCAAGGGACCACGTAAGGACTATTGTGGCTAAGTTTGGTACCAATTGGCTCAGTAGTTTCAGAGAAGAAGATCTTTGAAAGTGTTTTCCCATAGGATCCAGTGTTAAAGCTATGGTTCCCGCTGGCGGCCATCTTGAAAAAGTGCTGAACTGAAAAACAACTTTTTTGCAAGGGACCACTAAAGAACTGTTGTGGCTAAGTTTGGTTCTAATTGGCTCAATAGTTTCAGAGGAGAAGATCTTTCAATGTGTTTTGCCATAGGGTCCAATGTTAAAACTTATGTTTCCCGCTGGCGGCCATTTTGGATATCGCGCTTACATGAAAAACACCTTTTTTGTAAGGGTCCACCTAAAGACTATTGTGGGCAAGTTTGATACCAATTGGCTCAGTAGTTTCAGAGAAGAAGATCTTTGAAAGTGTTTTCCCATAGGGTTCAATGTTTAAACTATGTCCTCCGCTGGCTTCCATCTTGAATATCGCGCTAACCTGAAAAACACTTTTTTTTGCTAGGGACCACCTAAGAACTATCGTATAGCGGGTTATTTTCGCGGGTCAAAAATTTTGCGGATTTGAGTGAAAAATGTATGCCAAAAATTTAAGCGTTTAAATTTTCGCGGATTATCAAGGATCCTATATATATCCGAAGAATATGCATATATTTTCGCGAATTTATTTTCGCTATTTAAGTCCATCCGCGAAAATAAAAACCCCGCGAAAATTACCCGCTATACGGTATTGTGGCTAAGTTTGATTCTATTTGGCCCTGTAGTTTCAGAGGAGAAGATCTTTGAATGTATTTCCCATAGGGTCCAATGTTTAAACTATATCCCCGCTGGTGGCCATGATGGATGTAGCGCGGACCTGAAAAACACCTTTTTTTGTAAGGGGCCACCCAAGGACTATTGTGGCCGAGTTTGGTACCAATTGGCTCAGTAGTTTCAGAGAAGAAGATTTTTGTAAGTGTTTTCCCATAGGGTCCAATGTTAAAACTATGTTTCCTGCTAGCGGCCATCTTGAGCATTGCGCTGACCTGAAAAACACCTTTTTGCGAGGGACCACCTAAGGACTATTGTGGCCAAGTTTTGTTCCAATAGGCTCAGTAGTTTCAGAGGAGAAGATCTTTGAACGAAAAGTTTACGCCGGACGGACGACGGATGCAAAGTGATGGCAAAAGCTCATCCTGGCATTAGCCAGGTGAGCTAAAAATGATAGAAAAGTGAAGGACTATTTTCCAGTCAACTGAATCTAGTAGCGAGGACACATAGCGTGTGTACGAACTAATGGAGCATGGTTTTAAGTATGATATAAACGGCTTTTTCTCCTAACAAATAGAATCATGGTAAGTAAATTAGAACCGAATCGTCAGTCTGAAAAACATCAACGCAATCTAAAAGTCGTATATGTTTGCATAGCGATTGAAAATATATCTATTTGACTTTGGGTGTCTTTTAATTGAAAAAGATGAAGTAAAAATCCATCGTTTCCCAATTATGAAGAATAAAACAACCGTTTTTGTAATACACTGAGTCCAACTATGCGTATAGTTTCACTGCAGCAATGCGTACAGTAAAAAAGTGTTGCACTCAAACAATCCGAAAAAAGTGACCTACAGAAAAACGCTGCGTACAGCTACAAAAATCTACCGCAATGCTACGCCCTACATCGTACATTTAATTTCTGTTCATGACAGCTTGGGATCATCATATGTCATCTTTTGATCCATTCTTCTGTGAAAAAAAAAACACAGAAGAATGTTTGAAATTACCACGGGAAATGGTAAATTTAAAAAGAAATAAGGCCGTGACTGACAATATCTTAATTTTTATCAATTTGCTCTCATCATTCCTGCACGAGAAAGCGTAAGTCTAAAGAACACATGATAATGAAGTAATTTTAGAAAATATATAGGGAAAAAATTCTGATAAGTCATATTGTTTCTGCAGTTAAAGATGAAGTTCATCCATGCATATCTTGTTTATTGCACACCAACAATGCGCCAGTTGACCAACAATCATTTTATCGGGTACAGTGATAGAGTATCTTCCCTGCTGACATCCATGTTAAATATAGCGCAGACCTGAAAAACAGTGACGAATTGTCATCACCCCGGTGTCGGCGTCGGCGTCAGCAAAACTTTAACTTGGCTTGTAGAATGGAGACCTGAAGAACTAGGATGTTGATATTTGGTATGTGACATCCTTGTGATGAGAGCTTTCTTTTGGTACCATACTTGTAGACATTTTGTCCTTGACCTTGCTCTTAGGGCAATTTTTAAAAAACTTTAACCTTGCCTCTAGAAGATAGGCTTTTAGTGGTAAGGTGTTCATATTTGGTATGTAACTTCCTTATGATGAGAGCTTTCTTCTGGTACCATATTTGTAGACATTTTGACCTTGACCATGCCCTTAGGGCAATTTTTAAAAAACTTTAACCTTGCTTCTAGAAGGTAGGCTTTTAGTGGTAGGGTGTTCATATTGGATATGTAACTTCCTTATGATGAGACCTTTCTAATGGTACCATATTTGTAGACATCTTGACCTTGACCATGGCCTTAGGGCATTTTTGAAAAACATTAACCTTGCCTCTAGAAGGTAGGCTTTTAGTGTTAGGGTGTTTATATTTTGTAGGTAACTTCCTTATGATGAGAGCTTTCTTGTGGTACCATATTTATAGACATTTTGACCTTGACCGTGCCCTTAGGGCAAATTTTGAAAAACTTTAACCTTGCTTCTAGAAGGTAGGCTTTTAGTGGTATGGTGTTCATATTTGGTATGTAACTTCCTTATGATAAGACCTTTTTAGTTGTACCATATTTGTAGACATTTTGACCCTGACCTTGCCCTTAGGGCAATTTAAAAAAAAAAAACACTTTAACCTTGCCTCTAGAAGGTAGGCTTTTAGTGGAGGGTGTTCATATTTGGTATACAACTTCCTGGTGACGAGGGCTTTCTTCTGGTACCATACTTGTAGACATTTTGACCTTGACCTTGCCCTGAGGGCAATTTGTAAAAAAAATTAATCTTGCCTCTAGAAGGTAGGCCTTTAGTGGTAGGGTGTTTATATTTTGCATGTAACTTCTTTATTGTGAGAGCTTTCTTGTGATACCACATTTGTAGACATTTTGACCTTGACCTTGCCCTGAGGGCAATTTTTCAAAAACTTTAACTTTGCTTTTAGAATTAAGTTGCTTAGTGGTAGGGTGTTCATATTTGGTATGTGACGTTCTTTTGATGAGAGCTTTCTAATGATGCCATATCTGTAGACATTTTGACCTTGCCCTGAGGGCAATTTTTTAAAAACTTTTAACTTTGCTTCTAGAATTAAGTTGTTTAGTGATAAGGTGTTTGTACATGTATTTGATATGTAACTTTCTTGAGAAGAAAGCTTTTTATTACTTTCGAATTTATGGTGCATTGAGGTTACTGGAATCCCCGGCGAGCTATGTTGTCTTCTGACAACTCTTGTTTTGTAAGGGACCACAAAGGACTATTGTGGTCAAGTTTGGCGCCAATTGGCTTATTGGTTTCAGAGGAGAAGATCTTTGAATGTGTTTTCCCATAGGGTCCAATGTTAAAACTATGCTTCCCGCTGGCGGCCATCTTGAATATCTCGCTGACCTGAAAAACAGCTTTTTTGTAAGGAACCAAAGGCCTATTGTGACCAAGTTTGGTGCCAATTGGCTCAGTAGTTTCAGAGAAGAAGATCTTTGAATGTGTTTTCCCATAGGGTCCAATGTTAAAACTATGTTCCCTGCTGGTGGCCATCTTGGATATCGCGTGGACCTGAAAAACAGCTTTTTTGTAATGGACCACCAAAGGACTATTGTGGCCAAGTTTGGTGCAAATTGGCTTAATAGTTTCAGATGAGAAGATCTTTGAATATGTTTTCCCATAGGGTCCAATGTTAAAACTATGTTTCCCGCTGGCAGCCATCTTAAATTTTGTGCTGACCTGAAAAACAGTTTTTTAGGAAGGAACTACCAAAGGACTATTGTGGCCGAGTTTGGTGCCAATTGGCTCAGTAGTTTCAGAGAAGATCTTTGAATGCGTTTTCCCATAGGGTCCAATGTTAAAATTATGTTCCCCGCTGGCGGCCATCTTGGATATTGCGCGGACCTGAAAAACAGCTTTTTTGTAAGGGACCACCTAAAGACTATTGTGGCCAAGTTTGGTTCCAATTGGCCCAGTAGTTTCAGAGGAGAAGATCTTTGAATGAAAAGTTTACGCCGGACGGACGGACGACGGACGGACGCAAAGTGATAGCAAAAGCTCACCCTGGCATTAGCCAGGTGAGCTAAAAATCGGGTGGAAACCACCGGCAAAAATTGTGACCTCAATGGTCCTGACTTGGTACAGGCATTTCAAAAGAAATGGTGGGTTAAACTTGTTTTATTGCTAGCCAAACCAAATATCAAAGCAAAACTGTTGTAGCATTGCAAATAAAAGGTGTTAAAACTGATAATGCAAAGTCAAAGGGCCATAACTCAATAGAAAAATATTGCTTATTGTAACGCAGAGCGTTACAAATGTCCATCAAACGAACATTGTTAATTTTTTCCACAGTTTCAATGGCAACAGCAG
>MJUU01037510.1:15233-46034 GCA_002080025.1 Modiolus philippinarum
AAAAAAAGGCGGGAAAATTCAACATTGTCTGATTTCAATGAAATTTGATTTCCAAATAGATATTGATGTTGCGACTTCAAAACCAATGCTGAAAATTGTTTGTTGACTGCCATTTACAAAGTGACGTCTTGACTTCAAAACTGGTGTCGAAAGTTGTCCTTAGCAAGAACCTTTTTTGTCAAAAAAAAAGCCCAACAAAGAAATATTGTAAAAGATGATCAGACTTCAAAAAAAGTTCAAGATATTGGAGGTGTTCGAGCTACAAAAGTTTGAGAAACTGAAGGTCAACTGTATAACTTACAATGTTTCCTTGATTAAGGCAACTGAAAGCCAGGTGAGCGATACAGGCTCCTGGGAGCCTCTGGTTGTTCACACAAATTCTTTCTCTCATCTTTATATTGAAAATTTATGCAAAATATGATAAATTTCTGCATAACGTCCTGAAATATTTAATCCTCAATTTTGTAACGTAAAATGGCAGCCATCTTAGAATCGGCTGCCATTTTGAAAATTTTTGTCGATGCATGCACATCTCCTCACGATGGTTAACTTTATGCCAAGTATGAGTGAATTCTGTCCTGGCATCTGTAAGACAATAGCCGTACAAAATAGATGGAAAAAAGAAACAATTGTGGAATAATAACAGAAGCGGACCAAAAACAATATGTCGTCCTGACTACGTCTTGGGCGACATAACTATTGCTACACTACCGAAACATCCTGAAGGTCTACCACCAATAGCATTCATTGTAACACTGTCGAAATATCTTGAAATGTTACCACCATTGACAACCATTGTAACACTATCAAAACATTCTGAAGGTCTACCAACAATGACATTCATTGTAACACTGTCCAAACATCCTGAAATGTTACCACCAGTGACAACTTTTGTCACATATTTAGACATCCTGCAGGGTTACCACCTATCTAGACATCCTGAAAAAACACTTGCAGTAGAAAAGCCAAGGAACAAAGTGCAAGATTACAAAAATCAAAGCCCAGAGACGAGGCAAAAACTAGAACATTAGAAAACAGAAAACTAAAGACACTACACCCCCACAAAACACACGAAAACCTTAAATTCAACACTCAAAACTAAAGCACTAACAGTATGAACTCCAAAACCAGAATGACAAGGTGTACTAGAAAGACTACCACAAATGACAACCATTGTAACATTTTCTATACATCCTGATGGGTTACATCTAAAGTGAACTGTTATTATATTATCTAGACATCCTTCGGTGTTACCAACTATGACAACTAATGTAACACTATCTAGACAGCCTAATTGGCTGCCATGTGACACCGAGACATCACGATAAATTCAAATTTGAAAACGTTTCCCGTCAAAATATGGCGTTGTGGGATTATGACGTTCTTACTATTTGCTTGAAACGTCGTATTTTTCTGTTAAAAATGCAACTTACGGGTTACCACCAAGAATATTTAAGGTACTGAAGGTCTAACACCTATGACACCCATCATAGCAATCTAAAAATCCTCGAGGATCACCATCAATGACAACTATTATTATAGAAACTTCCTGTAGGATAACCACAAATGTCAACTATTGTTACATTATCTACACATCCTGAAGGATCACAACGAGTGTCAATTATTGATACATTATTAGGGCATTCAGAAGGGTTACCTCCAATGACATTTATTGAAACATTGTCTAGACATTCAAAAGGGTTACCCCAATGACAATTATTGTAATATTATCTAGACATCTTGAAGTATCACCAACAATGACAATTATTGTTATTTTATCTAGCATCCTGAAGGATTAAAATCAATGACAAATACTGTACGCTATCTAGAAACCCTTGGGAATCACAACCAATTGCAATTATTGTTACATTATCAAGACATCCTGAGGGATCACCAATGACGATTAATGCTACATAATCTAGACGTCCAGAAAGGTAACCACTTATGACAATTGTTGTAATATTTTCTAGACAGCCTAAATGGTAACCACCAATGACAATTATTTAATACATTATCTAGAAATCCTGAAGGATCACCACCAATGAAATATATTGTTACATTATCAAGACATTTTGAAGGGTAACCACAAGTAACAGTTATTGTTACATTATCATGACATTCAGAAAGATTACTGCCAATGAGAATTTTGTTACATTACCTAGACATCCTGAAGGTTTACCATCAATGACAATTATTGTTACATTATCAAGACATCCTGAATGATTACCATAAATGACAATATTATAACATTACCAAGACATTCTTAGGATCACCACAAAATATGGAATATAGGGCATTTTGTTTTTGATACGGACTTTATCACGGCCAGTATCAGCCCTTGATGCGTTACGCCGTGATAAAGTCCGTATCAAAAACAAAATTTCGTATATTTCTTTTATCGGTAATTCACAAAATGATAAACAGAACTCTAAAATAAATTGAATTAGACTGAAATTTCTATTTAATCAAAGTTAATATAGTGTTCATTGCCATTATTTAAGTGCATTATTCATTCAACGTCTAACGCGTATGAACGCGACAAATAGTACAAAACATGACGTCAGCTTAGCAACCCGCACGTGACGCCTTCACAGTGACCTAATAATTTCGTGATAATGTCCAGTTCGTTGATACTGGAATTATCAGTCTCTGTAGATCAAAGGAAATTCATACAAATTGCCGATAATGTAACAATAATTGTCGTTGGTGGTGATCCTTCAGGCTATCTTGAATGTCTTGATAATGTAACAATAATTTGTCATTGGTGGTAACCTCTCTGAATGTCTTGATAATGTAACAATAATTGTCATTGGTGGCAACCTCTCTGAATGTCTGGATAATGTAACAATAATTGTTATTGGTGGTATCAAACCTTTCTGAATGTCTTGATAATGTAATAATTATTGTCATTGGTGGTAAACTTTTCTGAATGGCTAGATAATGTAATAACTATTTTCAAAGGTGGTGACCTCTCTGAATGTCTAGATAATGGAACAATAATTGTCATTTGTGTAGATCCTTGAAGATGTCACAAAAATTGTCATTGGTGGTCACCCTTCAGGATGTCTAAATAATGTAAAAATAATTGCTGTTGTTGGTAATCCTCCAGGATCTCTTGATAATGTAGCAATACTTGTCATTGGTGGTTACCCTTTAGGATGTCTAAATAATAAAACAATGATTGTCACAAGTGGTGATTTTTCGGGATGTCTAGGTAATGTAACAATAATTGCCATTATCAAGACATTCAAGATAGGCTGAAGGATCACCACCAATAAAAAAATTGTTACATTACCTAGATAGCCTAGATGATCAAAACCAATAACAATCATTGTTAAATTATATTAACGTTCATAACGTAACCACTAATGACAATTATTATAACATTATCTGGACATCCTGAAGGGTAACCACCAATGACCACTATTGTTACATTATCTACTTATCCTGAAGGATCACAACCAGTGTCAACTATTGATACATTATTACGGCATTCAGAAGGGTTACCTCCAATGACATTTATTGAAACATTATCTAGACATTCAGAAGGGTTACCCTAGTGACAATTATTATAACAGTATCTAGACATTCAGAAAGGTTACCACCAATGACAATTATTGTTACATTATCTAGACATTCGAAAGGTACCCATCAATGACAATTATTAATGCATTTGTCGAACGATTTTTGTCTCGCCCGCGACGAAAGTCGCGAAAGCGAGACAGCGATCCGAAATTCCGTCGTCGTGTCGGCGTCGGCTTCGTCAACATTTATTTTAACCCTGTGGTTAAAGTTTTCTAAACTTCAATATCTTCATCAAATCTTTAAGGAATCATTTGAAATTTGGACAGAAGCAAGAAAATGGTCTGAAAATTACCTCTAGCTGAAAAATTTAAAAAACTTTTTTTTAGTTTTTCCGTATTTTTTCCTTATTTGGACTTAGTTTTTTGTGCAAGAAATTTATTTTAACTCAAAATCTTAGATCTTATTGGTTATTTGTTCTCTATCAGTTTTACACCTATTTCGGTTTATGGACTTCCAAATATTTTGATTTTATCTGCACTGAAGAGACATAAGTTGTCGAAATGCGCATATGCAGAACCTAAATTCACAGTAACCTCGGTATTTTGTTATTGGAATTTCACAAAAAGTGGTCAAAAGTTAGCTGATGGTCAGAAAATTACCTCAAGCTGAAAAAAAAAGGATTTTTATGCCCCCGCGACGATAAGTCGGGGGGGCATATTGTTTTACCCCTGTCCGTCCGTCCGTCCGTCCGAGGGGGGTACATGGTTTGTCCGCGCAACTCCTCCTACAGTTTTTATGCCAGAAAGTTTTTATTTTGCAGATCATTTTTACATATATTGAAGATGTGCAAGTGATAAGGATTTTGATTTTGGTGCATTTTTCTTAAAAATATACATTGTTGAACTTTTGGTGATTTTTCATAGAGGGTACATAGTTTGTCCGCGCAACTCCTCCTACAGTTTTGATGCTAGGAAGTTTTTATTTTGCAGATCTTTTGTACCTATATTGAAGATGTGCATGTGGTAAGGATTTTGATTTTGGTTAATTGTTGACCAAATTATACATTGCTGAGGAACGTCATTTTTTGGTGATTTAGTAATAGGGGTACATAGTTTGTCCACGCAACTCCTCCTACAGTTTTTATGCGAGGAAGTTTTTATTTTGCAGATAATTTGTACTTATAATGAAGATGTGCATGTGGGAAGAATTTTGATTTTGATGCATTTTTGGAAAAAATACACATGGTTGAACTTTAGTAATGAATGGGTGAATTATTAATAGAGGGTACACAGATTGTCCGCAAAACTCCTCCTAGAGTTTTAATGCTAGGAAGCTTTGAAAATGTGCATGTGGTATGTATTTTGATTTTGGTTCATTTTTTTTAAATATACATTGTTCAAATTTAAATTTTTATACGCCCGTCTAATGACGGACGTATTATGGTATACCGATGTCCGATTGTCCGTCCGACCGTCTGTCCGTCTGTCTGTCTGTCTGTCTGTCCGTCCGTCCGTCCGTTTCATATGTCGCGCTCTAACTTGACAACCGTTCAACCGATTCACTTCAAACTTTGTATAGGTATTTGGTATGATGGCCTCAGGATCTGTATACTTTTTCGTAAAATTTCGATTTTTCTTGCAAGAGTTATGGGACTTTATTCGTCAATTTTAAGGCAATTTTTTACATGTCGCGCTCTAACTTTACAACCCTAAGGCCAATTCACTTCAAACTATGTAGATGTATTTTGTATGATGGCCTCAGGATCTGTATACTTTTTCGTGAAATTTCGATATTTCTTACAAGAGTTATGGGACTTTATTCGTCAATTTTTAGGCAATTTTTTGCATGTTGCGTTCTAACTCGACAATTCTTTTGCCAATTCACTTCAAACTTTGTAGAGGTATTGGATATGATGGCCTCACGATCTGTATACTTTTTCGTGAAATTTGGATTTTTCTTGCAAGAGTTATGGGACTTAATTTGTCAATTTTAAGGCAATTTTTTACATGTCGCCCTCTAACTTGACAACCCTTTGGCCAATTCACTTCAAACTTTGTAGATGTATTGGGTATGATGGCCTCACAATCTGTGTACTTTTTGCGAAATTTTGATTTTTCTTGAAAGAGTTATAGGACTTTATTTGTCAAATTTAAGGCAATATTTTACATGTCGCACTCTTATATGTAAGTACTTTGATCAGCTCACTTTAAACTTTGCAGATTGATTTGTTAAAGAGATATCAAGCTCAATTAGGCAGTTTTAGGTGCTTCTTAATTGAGAATCCTTTACCTAAATCACTTAAAGTTTTGAAGGGGTGACGACGGGCGTATCATGCGACTTGACGCAGCTGTTTATTTGGTGATTTAGAAAATGACAATAACCAAGCAGTTACCTTACAGATCTTTCAAAACATGTGCCTCACTGGCCGTGTGACGGGTGCTGTGTGCAGAGCAGGACATGCTTACCCTTCCGGGGCACCTGATGTCACTCTTGTTTATTGAGAGTTCACACTGTTAGTGCTTTAGTTTTTTGTGTTGTATATGTAACGTTCGTGTGTTTTGTGGGCATGTGGTGTCTTTGGTCTTCCGTCTTTTGGTGTTCTTGCTTTTGCCTTGTCTCTGGACTTTGATTTGTGTAATCTTGTGCTTTGTTCCTTTGGTATTCTACTGCCGTTGTTTAGTAGTTAATCTGTGCAACCTAGAATAACATGTGTTTAGCGGGGGCATCATATGTGTCTTACAGACACAAATATTATCCAAAAAATTCCAGTTGATTCAACCTTGCGCGGGAGCATGTCATCCTCTAGTTTTTCTGTATTTTTTCCAAATTTGGACTTAGTTTTTTTTGCTAAAAAATTTCAATGTTAATTGTGAAGAAGTAGAATAGAGTCTTTAATTCTTAATAGAATTACATTAACATTGACATTTCTGCATAAAATGCGCAGATGTGTAACAGCTGTTGGATTTTGATTCTGGTTCCAATTTTGGTAAATTTCCTGAAAATGTCAAAGACCAATAATTTTGGAAAATTTTGTATCTAATTACAAATTTTAACAATGTTTTAGTATAGAACATAATTTTAAACACTAAAGAATTAAATAACATGGTTCCAACTTTGGTAAATTCCTGAAACTCTCCAAGACCAGCTATTTTTAGAAATTCTTCTTAGCAACAATGCTTTTTTAATAAATTAGAATCAAACAAACATTTTAAATAATAAAATTACAAAAGTTTTTGATTCCAATTTCGGTTTACATTCCTGGAACTCTCAAAGACCAATTATTTTTGGAATTCTACCTAGCAACCATAACATTTTCATTTCCTTTCAGTTATAATGATCATTTGCAAAAGTCAAATTTCAAAAATCTTTGATTCTAATTTTGGTAAATTTCCTGAAACTCTCTAAGACCTGTTATTTTTGGGAATTCTATCTAGCAACCATATCTTTTTCAATTCCTCACAGTATGAATAATTATTTTCAATAGTGAAATTTCCAAAATCCAGGATTGCAGTTTTGGTAAATTTCATGAAACTCTGAAAGACCAGTTATTTTTGGGAATTTTACTTAGCAACCATATTTTTCAAAATACATTTCACTGATAATAGTCATTGTACAAAAATATTTGATTCCAATTTGGGTGTGAAAGTTTCAGAGACTAGTTATGTCTTGAAATTCTACCTAGTAACCACATCTAAATATAGACTTAATTACGACAATGTACTGAGCGGGCGAGACATTAGGTTCCGTGGAACCTTTACGAATTTTATTATGCTAAGTTTTCTTACAATTGGCTCGATGAGTGCCCTGTGGTTGTTTAAATGTTGTGGTCGTCTTCTATTAGTTTTTTTGTCGGGCAAAGGATGACAGCGATTGTAAGAACACTTTGACAGTTAAGTTTATGTTTGTTGACGATCCTGCACCCATGGATCAAAAGGAAAAAAGACATGGATGTAGCGTTGCTCAGCAATAAGCAATGAATTCCGCGCAAACCGTGCTAGGGGCCATCTTGAACTTGCTATGACGGTATGAGTATTGCTCATTGTTGAAGGCCTCATGGTGACTTCAAGATGAAGAACAACAATAAAAGCGTTGTTCCATTGCTTGGTTTTACCATGTATTTGTAGAGATTTTGTCTCATTTACATTTACTCCATATCCCTTCATTGTTAATTATGTAGACATCCTGAAGGATTCCCACCAATGATAATAATTTTTGTTACATTATCTAGACGTTCAGAAGGGTAACCACCAATGACCATTATTGGAACATTATCTAGACATCCTTAGTGGTGCCCACCAATGACATTTATTGTTACATTATCTAGGCGTTCAGAAGGGTGACCACCAATGACAATTATTATACCCCCGCAAACAAAGTTTTGGGTCTATATAGGAATCACACTGTCTGTCTGTCCGTCTGTCTGTCCACACTTATCTTAAGCGCAACTCCTCTTAAACCGCTTGAAGGATTTTTATAAAACACAAAGGAAGGACACTATATGGAAATGTGCATGAAGGAATATAATTATTGTCTAAAACCAGGAAGGGGAGATAATTTTACTTTGACTTTTTATTGATTCCCTATGTATGGGTTACCTCGTAAGCGCAACTCCTCTTAAAACACTGGAAGGATTTTGATGAAACTTTACACAAAGCAAGGACACTATATGTAGATGTGCATGAAGAAATATTATTATTGTCCGAAACCAGACAGGGGAGATAATTTGACTTTGACTTTTCGTTGATTCTCTATGTATGGGTTACCTCGTAAGCTCAACTCCTCTTAAACCGCTTGAAGGATTTTAATGAAACTTTGCATAAAGGAAGGACACTATATGGAGATGTGCATGAATGAATATAATTATTGTCCGAAACCAGGAAGGGGAGATAATTCGACTTTGACTTTTTTTTATTCCCTATGTATGGGTTACCTCGTAAGCGCAACTCCTCTTAGACCACTTGAAGGATTTTGATGAAACTTTAGACAAAGGAAGGACACTTTATGGAGATGTGCATGAAGGAATGTAATTATTGTAGGAAACATTAATGGGTGATAATTTGACTGACTTTTTTATGCATTTTGCAGTAATTTTTTTTCAAAGAAATAATTTTAAGTGTAGATATTGTGAAATCGAGCTGTGGGAGAGACACAATTTTTCATTGTTATCCTCTTGAAAAGTTTTTTGTTTTCAAAGTGTTGTAATGAAATTTCTCTAATGGTAATGATTCTTTTGTAAAATGTCAAATAGGCTAAAAAGGGTGAATTTGATATTTGTCTGCTTTCGACAGAGTATTTTCTTTGGAACCCTTGTGAAAGTTCTTGAAGATTATATCATTTTGTCCATAATTGTATTGTGTCCACACCTGTACTGTGTCCACACCTGTATTTTGTCCACACCAACTTAAATTTGCTCTTACCATATTGATTCAGGGGTCAATGAGCGGGGGTATATACCAGATTGAAATATAACATGCTTGATGCGGCTTGATGTCATTGGTGGCAACAAAGAGAGCAAAATCGAATCCAAATACTAGTAGCACAGACTTTGATCAAAGAGAGTATTTTGCCGATTGTGTTATAGAAACATAGTAATAGAAACAGATGGAATCGACGGAATACTTTATCACAATCTCATCAAAAACCGATGCTATGCAGTGTAAAAAATGACACTCTCGTCCATGTGAAAACGTAATAGGTTTTGTCCAAAACAGTGACTGAAAAGCCATATTACCTTATAAACACCTTTGTGATTTCCCGTCAGTTTTGGAAAAGAAAAGTTGGAGAGCTATTTCTAGTTTCCTTGTGTCAGTGGCAGGAGACCTTTTTTTTTACTTTGTTGGGATGTTACTTTGTGTCAATCGTTTCGTTTCAAATAACTCCATGGCCACAAACATAAGGAACTTGGTCTGTGTCATAAGTAAATGAAAATAACTAACAGATAATAGTGTTGGAAGCAGCTGTATACATTTTGTATATAAACTGGTGTTATATGCATTGTTAGGTAAGCTGCATTGTTAGGTAAGCTGCAACGGTAGAACTGTAGTGATTTCCGAACGACAACAGTGGGTGCATTTTTTTTATTCTGATCATGATCTTTATCATTTTATGATCATGAACATGATAAAAAATTCTGTTAAAATGATATATCAAGATCATGTTCATTTCAGTCATGATCATTTTGCTGATCACACTTGAACATTTTTAAGATCAAGTCGGAAAGAGGCAGACGACAAAAATTTATTCAAATATGCTTTTGTAAAGCTTTAAAAACTCAATATCTACCTGTTTTAGTAAAATGATCTTTGATCAAGAACATGATAAGAATAAAAAAAATGCACCCAGTGATGATTTACATCTTTTTAAAGCTACTGATATCGGAAAATCCAGCGGGGTGGTGAGCTTGAAACGAACCCACATCTCTGCGGTATCATCAGCCTATAACAGTGTCCATTTCATCGATAACTCCACACTCTCACGGCACCTCTAAAAAAGTGCTGGTAAAAAAATCACTGTAAATAAATAATCAAGAATCCGACTGATAATCAATAATCATTAAAAAATATCCGAAGCACCCAAATAATCGGGTATTCAAGAAACCCACAGGAAAACTCGTATGTTATTTCTGTATGAAGAATGCTTTCAGAAAATACTGGGTTGGGTGATAATTTTTTACATTGACCTTGACATTTGATATATTAAATGGTGACCTTGACGTATAATAATAATAATAATAATAAATATGTTTATTCCAATCAAGGGCCCATGCAGGGCAAAGTCATTACAAGTATTACATTATAAAACAGTCATATACAATAAACAGTATGTATCCAGAGACGATTAAACACATGTTACTAAATGTCTCTGGTTTATCACAAGTGAATGTTGCCGATTATGTACTAGAGGTAGCACAAAGTCTAGAGATTTCAAGTGAAAAATATAGTATAAAGAATATATAATAAATAAAATAAAAAGAGGATGATAGAGAGGTGACATAGTGAAACAATCCACCTCGTGACTAGTGCAAGAAATCAAGTACTGTTTGTAGTAGTTGATCAGATGCAAGAGTCACCAAGGGTCGATGCATATAGGAATCTATTATCACTATGTAAACCAGTCAGTCTCCTTTCACCTTGCATTGGCGACAAATTAAATTTAACACGGAAATGACAATCTAAAATAAGAGGAATCCACCTCGTGACTAGTGCAAAAAAACAAGTGCTGTACAAGGCAGTTGATTAGATGCAAGAGTCACCAAGGGCCGGTGCTTCTTGGATAACTCAATATTATGTATGTCATTTTCCTAGCACATACACTGTGTGCATATGGTTTGAATCAAATTCGATTAAGATTAAAATGATTAATTAACTTATATCGAAATTAAAGAGATGGAAATACTTTTCCATCAAAATGGCCAGATGCAAAAATATGGGTGCGATTTCTTGATATTTAAATAAATTTTTCAAAATATGGAATTCTCATATATTTGTATGAACTTTACTTCATTGGCAATTACTTAGGTTTATGTAAACCAGAAAAAGTGCCACCTCCAGTAGAACATGTCCATTGCTCCAAAAATATATATATGAGGGGAAAAAAGATTTGCATTTAACGAAATAAATTCAACATTTAAATCTTGAATTTTTCATTACTTTTAATGAATATGCACAATTCAGTTAAAATTTCTTTGTTTTCAACATTCATTAACAATATAAATTTGTTTTTTGAATCTAAATTCTTAAAATTAGTGCAATTCTCCTCTATAGAAGATAGTAATTTATGTCTTTTGTCACTAAGTGCATCACAATGGAAGAGGAAATGTATTTCATCCTCGACTTCGTTACTGGAGCCCCTGGAGCATGTCCTATTGTGTCTTGGGATACCCTGATGTCTACCTTTCTCAATCTTTAGAGAGTGCGCTGATAGGCGTAAACGTGTTTGCCATTTTCTTAATTCAAAATTGTTTATTATAGACAAATACCCCTCACATCTCAAATTATTTTTGCACAAAATATAGCTGCTTATTTTGCCATCTGCATTTTTCATGAGGTTTTTATTCCATTCTAATACAAAAAAATCAACGATTTCTTTAGGGCCTAAATGTTTATTGCTCAAGGAACTGTTTGATTTTGTAGATTTTAATATATTTAGGACATAATTCAAGGAAGCACACCATGAACTTTTGTTTGAATCTGCTAATATTTTAGATTCTATACAAGCGTATATAAGTTAATTTTTGAAAACCCGGTAGTATTAAATATTGTCGCTGGGAAGCTGTAGTTCTAAGTCTGTTTCACTTCCTTTAGATAATGGAAATTCTTTTCTGTTGACTTTAATATTGCATATTTCGGCACCGGATTTTGCATGGTTGTATTAAAATATTGTACATTTCTAGAACCACTTTTAGTTTGATGATTTTCTATACAAATGGATAGAAAAAATACTTTTTAAAAATGCTCTATGCTTTTAAAGGGATAATATTTTCGGCGCACAATTATCGACAAGACTGGACCATTGTGAAATAGGTATTGGCAGGTATTACCTAAAGTCAGATGATAAACAAGTCTCACTTTGACTTTTACCATGTGCTTCTTCCCCCTTTTTAATTCAAGAAAAAACATACCCGTAAAGGAAATAATTCAACAAAATACCCCAATATGTAATTGAAATATGCATGCATTAAACGCAAAAGAAGTATTTGAAAGAAATTGTTAATGTACTGCTACTTTCTATTTCTTGTTTACAAACAAAAAGTCCGTGAATTAAATTTGTAACCTCGAACGAGTACACCTTGCTATTATTAGATAGGTCAACTCGGTTCATCTATTTCATCAAGTTACAGGACAATCCACCACTTAGAAATTTTCACCTGTTTGAAAAATTTGTGAAAATGCATATGACTGCAGACTTTAGTGCATGCCCTAAACGGAGAATTCAACATTTTTCAGTTATGTATGGTCATTCCTGATTTACATACCAAATATGATAAAAATTAGTGTACAAATAAAGCTGAAATCGTAAGATTTCCATTATCTAAAGGAAGTGAGACAGACTTTAGGGACTATCTCATTGTACATACTTTCTATTCTATTCTACCACCTTCGACAAGCTGAAGATTATGTCACAGAGGAGGCACACTTACAACAAGACATAGTATATATATCAGATCCAAATATGTAATAAGTTCAACGAGGAATGAAGAATAAAAATGGCAATAAAATAAAAAAAAATATTTACAATTGAAAAAAAAGTTAATATTTCAGTTGAGAGATGTGGGATTTGAAGGATTCAAGTGAAGTTATCTGGTAATTTGTTCCAGTCTGTTATTGTTCTAGGGATTAAATTCTTTTCTGTATTCTGTCTTACATGATGGTATTTGGTAACGTTTTGAATTTGAATGACGTGTTCGTCTTTTCATAGGCCTTAGTTTGTCTGTTTTTTGAATTTCAACTTTATTGTGTACTATTTTGTAAAGCATATTAATGATCATTAATCCTTGAATCTTTTCTTCTGTCGTGGAGGCTGCGCCATTCAAGATGTTGTAGCATGTTACCAACACTGGAGTTGTTACGATACTAGTTTGATGGTAACAAATCGCACAGCTCTCCGCCGCACTGCTCAGGGAATACTATTGTTGATACCGCTGTGGTCGTGGGTGTGGTCCTTTACCTTTTACCTTTTCTTCATCTGTACATCCTTCACAGGATAATGCGTAGCATGTCATTAAACCATTCCCATGACATTACCATATCTTCTACCAAATACCATATCCAAATAAACAGAATTGGGTTGAGTAGTTCATAAATGAGAATGTAATAAACTTTCCACCATTACCACTACCATATAACTCCATGCAAAATTGGATTCTAATATACAAGGGACAGCGAATACTAATTATAATACATAGTTCTTGCTCTCAAGTCCAATATAAACCTGATCGGCCTACCATTGCCATTATCATGATAATATAGTGTCTGCAATGGCCTGCAAACAAGAGACAATATCGATATTTAAGGGTATGTTTTTTCCGAAATATCAGAAGAAATAACTGATCATAACTCTTGATCACTCTTTACACTGTACAGGAATAGACCGTTTCAAAATTTCATGAAAAATTCGAAAATGACTTATGGCCAGCCAGGCTATTTTTATGCCCCCAGATCGAGGATTGGGGGGCATATTGTTTTTGTCCTGTCTGTCTGTCTGTTTGTCTGTGCGTCCGAAACTTTAACCTTGGCTATAACTTTTGAACTATATAAGGTAGCCTGACTTTTGATACTTTTGATACTAGGCAAATGTATAGGTCTAGTCAAAAGGAACATAAATATGCAAAAAAAAATAGGTCAAAGGTCAAAGGTCAAGGTCAAAGGGGTCCAAAAGGGGTAAAATTGGGAATCTGGGGGCATATGTAGTGTTTCACAAACATGACATCTTGTTCTTATTGAAAAAGTGTTGGTCAGAGATGTTTTGTTTGGGCAAAACTCAGGGCCTGAAAATTTTTTTCTATATAATACCTGGGACTAATATATTAGTCCCAGATTATACCAGCCCCCCACCCCCACCCCCAAAAAGTAGGTCATATGGTGGATTTGTCAAGTGCCCCCCTTTTATGCCCAGATGTAAGCATATAGAGATAATAAAAAATAATTGCATCCAGTTAAACGGAAATATTTCTTACATATATAGTTGAAGTGATTTTAGTGCGTTTATTTTGAAAACGCGGAATCAAAACATACCCCTACCGAATACAATTTTACTTTATTCACTCGGCAACAAATCCTGTTGCCAAAGCCGAACAAGGTTAATCAAAAGGAACTCCAAATTTGGGTATTAATTTGACTGTAAATTGTCAGATAATTATTTCATTTATCATTCTAGTAACATCATTCACTCACGCAAGCAAGTTTCATGTGATTAGGTTAATTAAAAATGCCGATTTCAGGATGAAAAAAATGATCCAGCGAAGCCGGTAGGAAAATTTATTTATTCGCTCCACGTAGAGTAAGTGTGCCATTTGTGGACACCATCGTATTAGGGACCGACCATTTAACCTGAAAGGGGGGGTTATGGTTTTTTTTTTCTGGACAGAAATTTTTTTTCGCGCTCCGCGCGGAACAAATTGACGATTTTCCAATTACTAAAGCGCCGCCTGGTGGTCGATCTTCGAACTACAAAACTGCGGCTATTAGCCGCAGTTTCTTCTATTTGTGTAACTGAAAATCGACACTTGTTTTAATCGTATTACACAGCACAGGTGACCTGACAAACTTACCTCAGAACCTTCCAACACGTGTACACATAGCAGGGAGTCAGAATAACNTCCAAAATTTTTTTTCAGAAAAAAGCCATAGTCCCCCCCCCCCCTTCAAGTTAAATGGTCGGTCCCTTATTCAGACTTGGTATCCCAAAAGTGTTGTAGCCGTTCAACAGACGGGTATGGTCTGCATCAGTTAATTCAGAATGCGTCTGCATTAATCCCTTTTGGGATTCGAAGCCAGAGATTTTTTTGATATTGCCTGGAGGCAGGCAATATCAAAAAACATCTCTGGCTTCGAATCCCAAAAGGGATTACGTCTGGATTTATATCTATTCTTCCGTATAAACCAGTTTGAAGGTTTATACTAGTTTTCAACAGGTTTAAACAGACGTACATGTAATAGTGTAATAGCGGAATGGGGGTTATCAGACTTGCATTTTCCGTATGGGTATAATCGGACAGTTAATATCAGTTTGAAAACACATCACCTGCCAAAGAATGATCATGATGATAACTATTGAACAATCCGGTTTGTTTAAGCCCCTGGTTAAAGCCTCCACAAATGAGTTGTCTGATGCAGGGTTCGACATTAACGGTTGTCTGATTGCCCGGGGCAAGTAAATTCCATATTCGGACAAGTAAAACTTGTACCTAACTTGTCCGATCGGGCAAGTAAATAAATGATGCTTATATATGGTAATTGTTTAACTGTTTGCTAGATTGACATGCCTCGTGATGGATAAAGTGAAGAATATGAACACAATTCTGGTACTACCAGAATTGTACAATTCTGGTAGAAATAAGTGTAATTTCTGGAATTACTAGAATTGTAATTTGTACAATTCTGGAATACCAGAATTGTCTTTCAAAATGAACAATTCTAGAATAAACCTCTGTCCCAGAATTGTTCAAAAATAAACAATTCTGGTTTACTAGAATTGTTCAGTTCAACAATTCTGGAAAAACCAGAATTGTAAAAACACAATTCTGGTAATTCAGAATTGTTTCAACAATTCTGGTACTCTTTATTTGTACCAGAATTGTACAATTCTGGTAGTACCAGAATTGTGTTCATATTCTTCACTTTATCCCCTCGTGATTGTACATTGTTTTAAAAATAAAAAATCCCCAATACAGGAAATAGAAAGTTCTATTTATAAATTTGTTGCTATTGGTCAGCTGTGAAATTATCGATCATCACCTCTCAAGAGTCTTTAAATAGGCGATGTCAAATCTGAGACAACACGATTGTACGATCACGCTCCCTGTTCCTGACAAGGATTTGAACAGCCATTCAAAATGTTGCACAAATGCATTGATGTAAGCTACTTTCATTTCGGTGTGTAGAATCCTAGAGATAATCTAAATACCTATTGTACATGTATTTCTACATTGCTGTTTGTTGCATATTAAGTACTCACTATTGTTTTTAGGTCTGTATAAATGAAATGAATACAAATGTATACATGAAATGCTGAAACATTTTGGTGATGTACGTTTTTTTAGAAAATGGAGAAAATAGAGAAGTGTGAGGCCATCCTTAAAAAATTGTTTGTTTGCTGTTTACCGACCGACTCGTCGAAAATACATCGACTCAAAAAATTTTGTCAACTTAAATGTCAGATTTTTTTTTTTTTCGTTTTTCTGACTTCCGGAATTTTTCTTGTCTGTTTCTGTAAACCGATCTTGCAGTTAGAATTTCTTCAAGAATAAATGGCCGCCGCGCCCGTAACCCTCCAATTGTAACTACTCGGCCATTTATTGGAGAAATAATCTCGTACACATCAGGTGTAGGGATTTTAAAGCCCGCCAAATAACGGATTCTAATACCCCAATGACAGTGAAAAACAAATTTCCGGCCAATGTATACACATGCAACCGGAACGTCAGGTCGTACCATGGTTTATGTATTATAATCGCTGTGTTGCCATGACAAATTGCATACAAATGATAAGGATTAAAAAGCGATATATCTGTAACTGATGCCATTGTCAAGTTATGTGGAAATTGTAACCCTCAAGTTAATTCATAACAGGTTTTACAATACACTCTTATGTTTATAGCACAGAACACGTGGTTTGACTAGAACTATATGACCTCGTAACTTTACTTCCGGCGAAGAATTTAAGAAGGATTTCTTCTATGTGCATACGAGGTTATTTTTTAGTGTAGCGGAAATGGCCGAGTAGCTACGATTGCATAACTCTCCACTTTCAGAATTTGTTTAGAAGTACAATCGGACAGGTGTCTTTAAAAATCAAGCTTGAAAGATGTAATTGACAGCGTTGTAGACAACATCAGCGAACAGGATTTTGCTGACAAAACACTTGACAAGTTCCAAAAACTCCGACGGTGGTTGCAGTGCAGCGATTACCAACGGGAAACAGTATACAGTATACCCCTGACAGTGAGGAACTAGATAAATGTTTTTTTTTTCATTAGTTAGACAAGTTAGACAAGACCTGGAGACCTTGAAACATGACTTTGTTGACCTTATTTTCGAGATGGCAGAAAACAAGAATAAAAAAAACCAAGTGCCTTTTAACTTTGGTGGCTGCTGCATCTTAAAATCAACCCAAAGAATTATTCCCACTCCATAGGAGAGGGGGTATATATTGTTTTACCCATTCAGCTGGAATATCTTTTGCTATGGATTTCTCAGCTTGTGGTAATGATTTGATATTTGGTGTGATTAGCTAGGTATGATGATCATGATTTGTACTAGACCGAATTATCTGTCATTTACAAAGCTACTTTTATCATCCTATGTTTATCTTATTACTGATCTGACTTTTTATTTTCATTTTTTATACGACTGCAAAAACAATTTTGAGGTCGTATATTGGTACGATACTGTCGGCGTCGTCGTCATAGGCGTCTGTAGACTCTTTGTTTCCGTGGGATAACTTCAGTTCTAGTTGATCAATCCTTATGAAATTTTAACATAATGGTCANCTTTTATATTTTTGGTAACTTGTTTCTTTTCCCAGCTATGAGGGGCCGAACGGGGCCAAAATTGCAAATTTGCTGATTACCTGAAATTTTTATTTTTCAATGGATTTCGATGGGATTTTTTTCTTTGAATTCCTCTTGATATAAGCTTTCAATAGTATGCCAATGGATTTTGTATAGCTCTTACCGTTTCCGAGCTACAAGGGATCGAAGGGGCCAAAATTGCAAATTTTCAAAATATGTGAAATCGTTATTTTTCATCGGATTTTGATGAAATATCAAAATGGTATATATTGTTTTACCCATCCAGCTGGAATATCTTTTGCTATGGATTTCTCAGCTTGTGGTAATGATTTGATATTTGGCGTGATTAGCTAGGTATGATGATCATGATTTGTACTAGACCGAATTATCTGTCATTTACAAAGCTACTTTTATCATCCTATGTTTATCTTATTACTGATCTGACTTTTTATTTTCATTTTTTATACGACTGCAAAAAAAATTTTGAGGTCGTATATTGGTACGATACTGTCGGCGTCGTCGTCGTAGGCGTCTGTAGACTCTTTGTTTCCGTGGGATAACTTCAGTTCTAGTTGATCAATCCTTATGAAATTTTAACATAATGTTGCTTGTCAGAAAAGGAAGGTTGGGATTGGTTTTGGGTATTGTGGCCCCGCCCGTTTTTTTAAAAAGGGCCAAATTAGGTGTTTTCATATATTGGGCTTTAGAATATTTATTATATATCGGATTTTGATGGGGTTTCTTTCAGTGTGATCCTAAGGAAATTTCCAATCTGATGTATGTCAACGGATTTCATGTCACATGTACCGTTAATGAGATAAATCGGTCCCAAAAGGGGGAAATCTCAAAAACCTATTTTTTTCATTTTTTGTCCGATTTTGATGCAGTTTTTTCATTTGATTCCTTATGAAAAATTAATATAACACTCAACTTTTATATTTTTGGTAACTTGTTTCTTTTCCCAGCTATGAGGGGCCGAACGGGGCCAAAATTGCAAATTTGCTGATTACCTGAAATTTTTATTTTTCAATGGATTTCGATGGGATTTTTTTCTTTGAATTCCTCTTGATATAAGCTTTCAATAGTATGCCAATGGATTTTGTATAGCTCTTACCGTTTCCGAGCTACAAGGTATCGAAGGGGCCAAAATTGCAAATTTTCAAAATATGTGAAATCTTTATTTTTCATCGGATTTTGATGGGATTTTTTTCTTTGGATTCCTCTTGATATAAGCTTTCAGTAATATGTCAACTGTTATTACATAGCTCTTACCGTTTTCGAGGTACAAGGGGTCAAAGGGGCCTAAATTGCAAATTTTCGAAATATGTGAAATCTTTAATTTTCATCGGATTTCAATAGTTTTTATTTCTTTGGATTCCTCTTGATGTAAGCTGTCAGTGGTGTGGCAGCGGATTTTGTGTAGCTCTTACCGCTTTCGAGCTACAAGGGTCAAAGGGGCCAAAATTGTAATTTTTCAAAATATTTGAAATCCTTATTATTCATCGAATTTCGATCAGATTTTTTTCTTTGGATTGTTCTTGATATAAGCTTTCAGTAGTAAGTCAACAAATTTAGCATTGCTTTTCCCGTTTCTGAGCTAAAGGGGCCAAAATTGCAACTGATTCAAGCTCTTTATTGTGTCCTTTTTATTACTGTATCAAGCTCTTTACTGTGTCCTCATTCATTTTGAATTACACTTGTTCAAATTTCAGTATTCGACATGCTGCGGTCGTATCATGCTGAGCTCGGCGTAGCCCTTTATTATTAATATAAAAATAAAATGTCATATCAGTAAAAGATAAACATATGATGATAAAAGTAGCTTTGTAAACGCCAGATGATTCGGTCTAGATTTGTACTATTGCCCCCTTTCTGGCTTTCGTCAAGGAAGTAATTCTTGGGGATTATATCATTGTCTATACAATGTACTTGTATTGTGCCCTCATCTGCATATCCCCACACATTAAAATTTTTATTATGTCCCCCAAACGAAGTTTGGGAGACATATTTTGCAATGTATTGATTCAGGGTTCAATGAGAGCGGATACATCTTGCTGCCATTCATCTAGTTTCAATGTCATAAAGGGATATAAATGTCAAATTGCCAAAGTTAGTTAAGACTTGCATGAAATGGATTACATAAATATGTATTGTACCAAATTTCAATTCAAACAATAATTATTCAAATAACATTTTTAAGCACAATACTAAAATAAATTTTACATTCAGTGTTCAATTATGAGTTGATGCTTTGTGATGCAAGACCAATAATGTGTTATTTTCGTTGGTTTTTCATGTGCAAAAAAAAATACATCCCAGGCAAATTTTGTTCTTACTTTTTGCACGAATCTTCAACATTATAGGTATTTCAACATGTTCATTTCGAATTATTCAAAATATATTGCCAAATAGTAAATGTCTATGAAGAAATTGAAGTATGGAAGATGTTTTTCTTACATAACTATATACATTTGTATATAATATATTATGGACAAGAAAAATGAAACAGTTGAAGTTTTTCATATATGTACTAGACTTGTTCAGTCTGTTTAAATGTGCGGACAGACATTAAATGAATTTTGGTTTTTTGCAGGTTAATTGTCAGAGTAAAACAATGTTATTCAATGTTCAATTATTTTTTCTTTGGGTGTTTGAAACTGAAATGTACTTGGTGCCATAATCTGGAGATTCCTCTTTGCACCTGAAAAATCTAGGTCTGGTTTTGATTTTTATGCTTGTTTTTTGTCGGCTTCAACTGTTCCTTGCTTCAAGTCTTCATTTGCCACTTAGATAGAAAATCGTAGCCTTTTCAAACCTAGATGCTTCGTTTTGGGTCGTTTTAACCTGGAGATGGAATGTTGTCTCCTTGACATTTACCCCATTTCCTTTCTTTTTCATATTGAGTATTGCATGTATTGTCAGATTATGTGCTATGCAAATCGGCAATTTATGTTTTTGTAACCAGAGGTTATGAATCTCCTTAAAAAAGCACTCCAACTATCCGCCTAACTTGGCTAAAGAATCGATCCATCAGCCAAGTTGATTTACTGGCTATTTAAATCTACTACCTACTACAACGCAGGTAGGCTGTCCTGTCACACTTTCAACAGATGCCCAAAATTTACAAAATATGCAAGCACAAACTGTATTATATAAAAAAAAACAATTGATATTGAATGGCATTCCAAATGAAAACATGTGAATAATAACAAATATACAACCTTTATTTGAAATATCAAAATATCATACATTGATCAATAAGCAATCTCAAGTTTTCAAAAAAAAAAAAAAAAATCACCTACCTACCTACTCACCCAAAAAGTGGTGGGTAGGTAAACAGCAAACAAACAATTTTTTAAGGATGGCCTGAACATGGGATCAGCTTCTGATATATTGGTTTTTAAATAAAAACGTCGAGAGATCTTCAACAAATTCCTTTATTTCCATTTCATTTACTTATTTATTTTTCCATGGTACTTGTCATAAGAAATATTCAAACCTTGTTGATTTTCATTTGTATAGGTACAATTAACTTTTTAAAACTTAATCATGTTTAATATAAGGACTGCATGCTCTGTCAAGTGTTCCGACTCACTTTTGTTCAGAATAGCCTTGTTTGTTTACTCAGGGTAATAGACAGGTTTCTGTCACATGAGACATTACAAACACCTCAAACTCTGTAATGCTATATTAGCTGTTTGATATTTACAAAGTTCGGACAAGTACTTCCTAGTTTCGGGAAAGTAAAATTTGTATATCACTTGCCTGGACGGGCAAGTTGGTCAAAAAGTTAATGTCGAACCCTGCTGATGAAATGGTTCATTTCTGTTCATACCTGATAAATCAAATTGAGAACCAAAAGAAACCTTTCAAGATGTGCTGATAAATCTCTGGTCAGAACCAAACGGCATTTGCCATTGAAAATAAAGTAAGGGGATTGTTGGACACCATTTTTAATTTTCTGCAAAAATCTTCTTTATTTCCAAAAATAATAGATTAAATAAGAAACTTTAAAAGATATTTCATGTTTAAAAGATTATTTATGGTATGAAGAAAATGACGTATGGTTGAATCGATGTCAGTGGATAATTTTATCATCCCCCAAAGATCACATGCAGACATCTTTTTTAAAATATCCAGGTGTTATGCTGATCGCTTGAGACAGTTCTATTGGCCTCTGGTATTTCCTGTTACATTGTCTACTTCAGACTAGGTAAGTTAAGCATAGGACAGTGTGAAGGGGAAAGATCATGATAAAAATATCATGTATGGACTGTGGACATACCGCTGACAAACATCATAAGCTGAAGATTTCAACTATGAGAACTTGCCCTGATGTCCGATAAATGGCACACTTAGTCTATGCCACTGTCTTGTAACTTGTACAGCAAGTTTGGTTAAGTCAAAATAAAGTTTGTGGATCATCCTAGCCTTAACAGGTAGACACCTCATTTATTTCTCCTTTTCAATTTATTCATAGGCCCACAAAAAATCAGAAATCTTATCAATATCTTATTTTAAGTTGAATTACAAAGCCTCACACATACATTGAAGTTTCACAAATGTAATGAGTGAAAGGAACAAGAGTGCAGCACTTGTGCAGCTTACCATGCTTACAGGACATTAATAAATTCTGTCATGACCATTCAGTTGCTTACATGGTTTTATGAATTATTCATTTATCTATTTTACAGCATGGGTTTCTTTTTAAACATCTGTACCAGCCAATTTTTAGCTTCAGTCAGTTCAAGTTCAAAAGCTTTATTTTTAGACCATATACATATAACATAAGCCTTTACTAGCTTTTGAATCGTCTTTATAAAAACTAAGAACAAAACTACATTAGGGCATTTTTCTAAAAATGTTACAGCACATAGCACATATCATTTAAGAAAAGCACAAAAAGTAAATAAAAGCATAATGCATAGCTCATAACACCTTTCATTTAAGGTAGATAGACAGTAATATTCATATCCATGAAATTTTGTTGTAAGTCGGCACAATTGAAGAACTAATCCTACTTACTCGAAATCTGTAATAAAAAGTATGGGTCACCATGCTTGCTTTTTCTAGAATTGAGATCAAAGTTTGCTCATTTTCAGCCATTTTTTCGCCTAAATTTACAAAGAATGCACGGGGAAAATATGGAAAGGCAATTTTAAGCTTAATAGAAATGAACTTTTTATCCATGAGAATTTGTTGTGCTTTTGTGAACAGATAGTTCATGATGTATTTTTTTGGTAACAATAAAAAAATGTATATGTCACCATGCTTTTAACGGAGATATGTTATAAAGTTTACGGATTAAACATTATTTACTGGAAAAGGGAGTCAATTCGCGGCAAACTAAAAGAAATATGACGTTTCACGTCTGTCATTCAATTATGACGTCACAAAGGAAAAGCCGTCAAATTACTGTTCCGTCCCGAAAATCAAACCTATCTGTATCCGACTCTTTATTTTTCTAATGCATGATTGAATTGCGCAGTGCAACAGTGTCTATCTACCTTAAGAAAAGCACAAAATAACAAATAAAATCATACATGTAGCAAAGGTCATACAGTAGCATATAAAAATAGCATAATGGCAAGAAAAATTGGGACATAGAAGCTACAATTAGTACAAACAATTAATAATAAAGAAATTAAAAACTAGCTCTTAATGAATACTAGCAAAGAAAATAAAATGTAAGCACTATAAGCAAAGCAACTTTAAATTATTTACATGCACTGCAGTGACATGATTTGCCAGACCAGGTACTAATTAATTTAGATAATTGATTAAAATTTGATTCAATTCTAAAAGCTTCTAGCAACTCATTCCACAGTTAAGAAGCAGTATAAAGTTAATACCATACCTATTTGTCCTGACTTGGAGGACTACACAATTAAGCATTGATGGTTTGGGACACATGTCAAATCAAAACAAGTTTGTAATATTTTGTATGGACAGGGGACCAAAACCATCAATTTGAAGCACCTACAGGTACTATAATGTCGCTGTTAATCAGTTTGTTAATGAAGAAATAATTCATGGCAAGTATATGGTTATTGTCATTTAACCATGGGCTGGACCTTTATAATAGAATTTAACCCAGAGCTATAGCCATATACAATAACCATATACCTGCCATGAATTATTTCCATTCTATTATGGCAGAAAATGGTATTTCCATTCTGAAGTGACCTAAGAGAAGGTGGATTTCCTGTTTCTATTTCTGTCTGTGTCTATGACGTCATCATACACAATCTGATGTTTTTAAACAGATGCAAGTTCCAAATCCTAATCGAAAGCAAAAAAAAAAAATACACATTTTCGTGTCTGTGAAAAATGTTCTCATTTACTTCATTCATAAATTAAGACAAACAAAATTAAAAACATGGTTGTTGTGCACCCCTTTTACTCTTATTCAGATACCATTTGCGAATGTGTGAATTATATGGTTATCAAGTATCATTCTGGTCGAGGATTATTAACAAGAGCCATGAAAGAATTAATTATAATGTATCAGGGATTCTGTGACATGGCGATTGAGATTCAAGGAATATAAAGGCAACAACACTACAGTCATCAATGTTAATGCAGTGTTTTATTTGTATACTAGTTTTGCCTCATTAGAGGCGTCTACACAACCTGAAGACTCCTCTATTAATGAGAAACTACTAGACAAATAGAACACTGCATTATCTTCAATGGCCGTAGTGTTGTTGTCTTAATACTACTTGATTTACTGGTGTATAAGACAACACTAAATACCTCTAGCTGGTATCCACTTCTTTTCTACAGTTTACCCTTGTTAGGTGTTGGTTTGTTTGCTAGCTTTTCTACAGTTTACCATAATTTGGTGTTGGTTTGTTTTATTCTTTCCTATTGAGATTCATTTCAGTGAAAATATTACTAGCATGGTCGTGCATTATAAAATTGTACTGGGGACAATATTCCCCAATATTCATGTAATAATTCTATAATATTATCTTGTTATATTTACAGACTACACAAACTACATCATGCCTATCAAGCGTATAACCGAGAACTTAAAGCCAACAACGACTAAACATGGAGTTCCTTTGCTGTATCATGAACCACACGTAGAAACAGGATTCAGACATATTCATCAACCATGGAGTTACTATGCCTGCAGTTTGTTTCAGAAACACAATGAGTGCATGAATGTATGGACGCATTTGATAGGAGTCATTCTTACAATATCACGCACCATTGGTTTCGCTTTGGAATTTGGTCTAGCAGATCCAAAGAAATGGTCACTGTATGCTGGTTTATTTACGATGACTGTGATGTATATGTGTAGCACTTTTGCACATTGTTTCTCAAACAAATCTGAGTTGGTACATTATACAGGATTTATGATTGATTATGCTGGGATTGGTTTGTTTGGCTTTGGTAGTGTGATGTTACATTACAGCTACAGTATCAATGACAACATGAAAGGGGGGATAATTGATACATACGCTATCCCAGTAGGTGTAATATTAGGGTGGCTCGTAACATTTTGTAACAGTGTTTCAAAGGTTAGATACACTCGACCTTATCCATTTACCAGAAAACTCTGGCAGTTGATACCCGTGGCCAGTATCTATATATGGTTAATCATACCAATTTTACATCGTATATACCTGTTTTTTGTCTACAATGCCACAGACCACAGTATTCAGGACCATATACAACAGATTATTTGGTTTTTGTTCGCGGGATTTTTCTTTGGATCCGATATTCCACAGAGGTTCTTTCCAGGGAAGTTTGATTTCCTCGGACATAGTCACCAGATTTTCCATATATGTATACTATTTGTAACATTGAATCAACTAGATGCTATTTATATAGATATTCATCATAAGACAATTAGTCCCTTCCACGCTACATTCATGGGCTCCTTTGGAGCAGTGTTGCTTGTATTATTAGGCAATATATTAATTGTATTGGGCTTTCATTTATTTGTTAGATATAGGATTTTACGGGTAAAGAGTCATGAAAATGGCAAACAAAATTAACAAGGTCACCTCATGATGCCAAAGGCTTGGTCATTATGTAATGTATGTAAACAGTATTTAAATGTCAGGCTAGTTTTTCAGACTCTGTTAATATGAATTTTTATTTCAATTTTTTTTGTATTTAGCATACATTCCTTTATTCATTAGAAATGACCATTGTATATAGTAGATTTTTAGCTTTAGAAAACTTCCACCGTACATGTATATTGCAATCAAATGTCTTTATTTTTGTTTTGTTTTTAGATAATATTTTTACTCTTGTTTTGTTGTTTTATTATTTATGAATTGCAATGACCATGATGACCAAAAGTAATTGAATTATGTTATAGGACACTACATGTAGGTCAGTAGGCCCTCCCTTCTAAAACCTCATATTTAAGGTTAGCAGATAAAGATTTGAACATTTATTGTTTAACAAATTTGACATGATCTATGGTCAGGCCAGACAAATTACAGCAGTAGGGCTGACAATATTTAATGGACTACTGTATATATGTGTACTTTGTTTATTTTTTTCACTGGCTGGCCCAGTGCTGTTATATACCAAACATTTTAGGGTGCAATGATAATTAATCAGAATTAAGTACCTTGTGCTTTAAAGGATGAAGAAGATTAACGGAATCCAGTGTTTTTGAATCACATATTTGGGGCTGAAGTGAGAAGCTTGTGTTGGATTACACGGTGGTAACTGAATGAGGAAGTTTGTGCTCTATTACAAGAAGGTAGCAGAATCAAGTAGTTAGATGATGGTAATTGAATGAAATAATTTGTGCCTTCTTATATGAAGAGAGTTCAATCAGATAGTTTGTGCCCTGTTTGAATGAATGATGTAGGTTGTGTCTGGTCACATAATGGAGACTGAACTAGACACTGAATCAAGTAGTTAGTGCCCCTTTATGTGATGGAGACTGAATCAAGAAGTTTTTGTCCAATTATGTAAATTGATTTAATGCTTTATTTATTTATTGAAGATTTCTAACAGCCCTAAGGCCATGAGTAGCTCTCCTCAAATTATATAATGGAGACTGAATCAAATAGTTTCTGTCTGATTATGTAATGGAAAGTAAGTTGAAATTTGATTTCAGATTTGGAGCTCATGGTGTCATATTGATCTTTCTCTTTTGGTTTGAACTTTTTGAATTTTTCAATTTAAATTTTTTTCTTTAAGGCTAAATCAAAGAGAAATCATCGGTTTTCACTCCTTCTCGCACCAATTTTTGTTAGTCCTAAGAAAAAAGTTTTTTTTTAACAATGTCGGTCATTTCTTTAAAATTACATCATTTTATCATTATGATTGATAAAAAAGAAAATTCACCCACTTGCCCTTAATTTTTGAAAATATTGGATGCGAATCTATGATTTTTATATATGATTTTTTTATGGCCGAAATTGATATTAAAAGATGAGTTGAGGAAGAGATTGTTTTAAGATTTTGATTTGGTTTAATATTTGTCTTCCAATTGTTTTTATACGACTGCAAAAATTTTGCAAAAAATTACTTATGTTCAAATTTCAGTGGTGGAAATGCTGTGCTCGGCAGAGCCCTTTATTCCATTTTAATCTGTTTTCACAGAAAATTTAGTTTGAAATGAAAAGCTCCAACAGGTCTTAAATGAATCTTTCATATAATATTGTTTAAGACTGTCTGATGGCTTCAATATACGGAAAAATGTACTAAATGTACATGATGTACTAGCTTGCCTGCTGTGTGATAGAATTCTTACTATAGTTTAAATTTACCCGTAACAACTTACAATGATGTCAAATTATATCTGAAGAAATCCTTGCAAAAGCTTTAATGTACTATTAATTTATTTGTTTAGCTTTAATTGTTTCTTTGAACTAGATCAAATGAAATTCTGTGTAAAGTAATGGAATGAAAAACCTGAATTCATGTACAGATGCATCCATGTTGAGGTGCTTATAAAGGGTCAGTGTGCTCATTAACTTAGTATTTTGGCATGTTTTTTTTATACCTTTTTGGTTTCTACCATACTAGAATTTTGAAATATTTCACCTGTACTTACTTTCAACTAAGGCCACTATAGTTATCATTTCTTTTTTTTATAATTGTTTTCAGAAAATAAATGGGTACTGGGAAAGAGTTTTTTTTTATGCCCCAGCGACGAAAAGTCGGGGCATATTGTTTTACCCTTGTCCGTCCGTCCGTTCGTTTGTCCGTCCGTTCGTTCGTTCGTCTGTCCGTCCGTCCGTACGAATGAAAAACACAACTATTTATGTTTTTTTTTAAAGTTTGCAAACAAATTCCAACTACTTCAAAGCAATCTAACTTACAACAAGTAGATGTGCACATACATATCTTTTGGAATATTCAAAATGGCCGCCGTTGCCATGGAAACTGAAAAAAGGCGGGAAAATTCAAAGTGCTTCAAATTTGATAAAACTTTACAAGAAGGATGCCTAACACCCATAGAAATGATTTTGGGTCTCAAAATTTTCAAAATGGCTGCCGTTGCTATGGAAACTGGAAAAAAGCGGGAAAATTCAAAGTGCCTCAAAATGGATGAAACTTTAAAGGAAGATTGCCTAGCACCCATAGAATTGATTTTTGGGCTCAGAACTTCCCTTTTATGTATTTTTGAAAAAAGAGAGGCATATCATTGTGTCCATACTTGTACTGTGTCAACACCTGTATTGTGTCAACACACGCTTAAATTTGCACTTTCCATATTGATTCAAGGTTCAGTGAGCAGGGGCATAATTGGTTGCCATTTGGCGACAGCTCTAGTTTTTACCTATTTTCTATTTTAGTAATGTTTCTAAATTACATGAACTAAATATGAAATAGATGAAGAACAACAATAAAAGTGTTGTTCGATTGCTGTACCATGTATTTGTAGAGACTTTGTCTCATGTGCATTCACTCCATATCCTTTAATTGTTTGTACAATGTATTTACTAGAATTGTTTTCTTTTGATTTGTTTTTTTATTGTATGTTATTATGTAACAGATTTTGTACAGTTGATTTTGTTTTATTATTATTTTTTTTATGGAAAAGTTTATATAAGATCTCAAATATGAGTGGTGAAAGAGTATCGTGGTTTATTTGGGATCTCGTATATAAGTATTGATGTAGAGAAAAGTTCATAAAGGTCTCTTGTATGAATTTGGTACATGTAGCAGATTAAGGTTATAGTATACAATCATGTCATTTTTACCTCCTTTGTGTCAAACATTAGATAAAACATTACGTTATGAAGAATGAGGATTGAACCTCAGTAACTATTTTACTTTGATTAAGCTTTTGTACAAGGAATTTAGAATTGTATAATAACAACATTTAAATACCTTTCATTGTGTGTGTTTAAGCTTTAAAGGATTCACCATTCAAAAAATGTTAAAACAAATTTTTCAAGTGCATTTTTTCAACCCCAACTTTTGGCACGGAAATTAAAATTATCTCTTCTTTGAATATGTAAAGCTAACTTGGCACAGGCAATCCACAAATCTTCGAGTGCTTTTTCTTTTTGAAAAACAGTCAATTAAGTTTGCAGAGTCCATAGCCAAAAAGACAGGTTCAAAGAAGATATATATGCATGTCAGGGAAAGGAATATCCTGGTTTCATTCTGTGCATGACTGGTTTGGTCATGGGGTCCTTCCTTAGATCGAGGATCAGGGGCATATTGTTTTTGTCCTGTCTGTCAGTATGTCCGAAACTTTAACCTTGGCTATAACTTTGAACTATTAGAGATAGACTCATCATACTTGGCAAGTATATAGATCTAGTCAAGAAAAATATAAATATGCCCCAAAAAATTAGATCAGGTCAAAGTTCAAGGTCACAGAGGTCAAAATTTAAGTCTTAGAATCCATTTTCATATGTTTTGTATGTAAAGAAAGATAACTCTAACCAAAATATTAAAATTTCATTTTTCAAAATTTATTAAACTAATACAAGTGGTGCTGGGGGCATATGTACTGTTTCACAACACATCTTGATTCATTCAAAATGCAATTTTAACAGAAAATTAATTATTGTTCTTCCATGTACATCCTTACTCACTGGATACTTGATGTTATGGCAAGAGTTCCTTTTGGCACTACTACCAGGTATCTCTATTTTTATTCCGTCAACCAAAGGGGTGCCATATAGAACTCTTTCCGATGTTATATATTGCTGAATATAAATGAAAAGCATTGTAAACAATAAAATAATAAAGATGAAACATTGATCACTTAATATATAACTACTATTCAATATAAATTGTTCAAAGTACAGATATTTATTGTCTCCAACATGTGTCCATGCTTCCTTTAAATACAAACTTCTTCTGCTCGTGTTGTGCTACTGAAGTTAGCCAGACCTGCATGTAAAATTCTTTTTTTTAGCTCACCTGGCTAATGCCAGGGTGAGCTTTTGCCATCACTTTGCGTCCGTCGTCCGTCCGTCCGTCCGGCGTAAACTTTTCATTCAAAGATCTTCTCCTCTGAAACTACTGGGCCAATCGGAACCAAACTTGGCCACAATAGTCCTTGGGTGGTCCCGTACAAAAAAGGTGTTTTTCAGGTCTGTGCGATACCCAAGATGTCTGCCAGCGGGAAACATAGTTTTAACATTTGACAATATGGGAAAACACAATCAAAGATCTTCTTCTCTGAAACTGCTGAGCCATTTGGCACCAAACTTGGCCACAATAGTCCTTTGGTGGTCCCTTACAAAAAAGGTGTTTTTCAAGTCTGTGCGATATCCAAGATGGCCGCCAGCGGGAAACATAGTTTTAACATTGGACCATATGGGAAAACACATTCAAAGATCTTCTTCTCTGCAACTACTGAGCCAATTGGCACCAAACTTGGCCACAATAGTCCTTTGGTGGTCCCTTACAAAACAGGTGTTTTTCAGGTCCACGCAATATCCAAGATTGCCGCCAGCGGGAAACATAGTTTTAACAATAGACCCTATTGGAAACCACATTCAAAGATCTTCTTCTCTGCAACTACTGAGCCTATTGGCACCAAACTTGGCCACAATAGTCCTTTGGTGGTCCCTTACAAAAAAGGTGTTTTTCAGGTC
>MJUU01037510.1:54082-76532 GCA_002080025.1 Modiolus philippinarum
CCTTTATTGAACATAGTGAAAATTTTCGTCACACTTTTCTCAGCTACTGCTTGGATGATTTATTTCAACGAGTGGGGGTATACCTAGCACAACAATGCGTGCAACCTCATGTTTCTTTTGCTATTATCACCTTTATAAACTGGTGTTTTGCAGTCTTAACAACCTTATCTTAGTAGAAAAGGGAGGATCTTTGAGATTCAACCCTTGCCTACCTACCTAAATATGGTAACCCCTTACCCTATCTAAATATGGTACCTACTTACCCCCTTCGCTCTAGTCACTACAAGATCTCACACTATTCTTGGTCTCTGCCTCTTTCGACTTCCTCAACCTGTTGTCAAGATCTTCTCAGTCTGCCGTTTGGTCATTAGTTTCCATGACCAAAAGACCTAGTGAGCTATTGTCATCTGTAAGCTTTTTAAATTTGATCATCTCATCTTACACTACTCCAGAAAATTTAACCAAACTTCAGAAATTTGTAAGGGTGGTCATTTACATGATTTGATCAGGTGCAAAGTGGAGGCACCAGCTAAGAACATAGTTCAATATTGAAACCAAGGGGAAAGTTATTTGATAAACTCACAGACTACTGAAGCAAGTTATATACAAGCCAAACCTCAAAGGGATCAATGTTTGAAAGGCTTTTACAATGATTGCTAATTTCATTCATTTATATCTGACAACAAACATAGCCGCCAGCTGGTAACATAGTTTAACATTGGCTACTTTAGGAAAAGAAAACATATTTTGATAATGTATTCTCAAAACCTGGTAGCAATTTGAACTAAACTATAGTAGAACTTCGATGGCTCGAAATGCAATAACTCTAACACCCTGGATGCCTAGAACCTTTTTTGTTTTTGTCCTGTCTGTCTGTCTGTCTGTGCGTCCAAAACTTTAACCTTGGCTATAACTTTTGAACTATATAAGGTAGACTTTTCATACTTGGCAAGTGTATAGGTCTAGCATATGCAAAAAAAAAAAATAGGTCAGGTCAAAGGTCAAGGCCATAGAGATTAAAAATGGGTGAAATTGTCTGTTTTTACATATTTGACTGTAGAATCCTTATTATTTATCCTATTGAGACGGGATTTGTTTCATGTTATTGCTAATAAAATTGCGCAACAGATTTATGTCGACAGATTTGAGGTAGCATTTACTGGTTGGAGAAACAAGAGGCCCAAAGGGGACAAACGGAAAAAAATGAATTTTTAAATTTTTTGTCGGATCTTGATGCAGTATTTTTCTGTAGGTTTCTTATAGCATGTTTAAACAGATACTTTTCACAATTAAAACCATTTCAATAAACAAGAGGCTGAAAGGGGCTTCATCTGTTTCAGAATAAAGGGGTTAAATTGGGCGTTTTTATGGTAATAAACAACTTTTGAACTATGTAAGATAGACTTTTAATGCTTGGCAAGTGTATAGGTCTTGTCAATATGAACGTAAATATGCGGAAAAAAAAAAGGTCAAAGGTCAATGTCACAGAAGTCAAAAACGGGTAAAAATGGGTATTTTTATATATTTTACTGTAGAATCTGGGGCATATGTAGTGTTTCACAAACACATCTTGTTTTTTGTTTGTTTTGGAGTCCTCTTGTTGTATCCTTTTGGTAGTTATGTCAAAAGATAGCTCTAACCGTTTCTTAGCAATAGGGGTGAAAGTGGCTGGAAATATGTAAAATCTTTGATTTTTTTATAGGATTTTAATGGGGTTCCTTTCTTCGTATCCTCTTATGGTATAATTAAAGTAATATGTTGACCAATTTGACATACCTCTTAAAATTTCCGATATAAATAAGGAATTATAAGGGATATTTTTTTATTTTCCTTAGTTTGTGTGCACCTAATAACTAAGATGGCGTAAACGAAGGCATCTCGAAGCGACAATCGGAAAGAAGGAGCTGTAACTTCCATACCAGGCAAGTCCAATTCAATATTTTTACGGATTCTTGAAGGAAAATATGACCTCCTTTGATTCCACAATCGCTGATATTGTACGTTTCCAACTCCAAACGTTATTTTACCCGGAACGAGGTGGGGGTACTTGATAAAAAAATCCAGAATAGAATTATACGTGGTTGATAAGGGATTCGGAGGCAGGCAATATAAAAAAAAAACATCTCTTGCTTCGAATCCCAAAAGGGATTATGTATGACGGAGTCATCTTTGCAATTGTATCCGGTCATACTAAAAGCGTCCGAGAGCGCCCGGGAAGGTAAAAAGCGCCCGGGAGAAGTAAAAAGCGCCCGGGGTATATAAATCTATTAATAATGGTGGTGTTTGATGTGCCTGCTGTCACTATAGAAGTTTCCCGTGATTCTTTTGTTTTAATGGTTATTTTATTTCATTTTTTCACACAAAAAAATTGTAATTTTAGAAAGTCATGTGCGTCTTCCTGACCTGCATAATTACTGCAAATTAACTGCGTTCTAATCTGTTGTAGCACAAGTAAAGTCACTATTTTACATGTAAAATTGCTTGATTAGGGAATAAAAAATATACCATCACTTTATGCATCAACACAGTTGGAAAATTTGAGAAGTTTTTTCAATGCCTTTATCTAAATATAAGTCCTTGATGCCGGGTATCTCGTTATTTATTATCATTTTCGAGGGTGTCTTCGTCGAGCTCCGCGTTCTCCAGTCATTAAGAATAGTGCAATGTGCAAAAGAATACCGACGCACGTTTTATGCTCTTTGATATTAAACCGGATATCAGCGATTTAGTAGGAATTTCTAGCAAATTATACAGATGTTACGTTTCCCAATGTATCTACATAATTATATTTTGTCATTTCTTTCGGTATATCCTTTTATTTTAGTATGAAAAATCCACCCGGGCGCTTTTTACTTTCCCCGGGCGCTTTTTACCTCCCTGGGCGCTCTCGGGCGCTTTTTAGTATGACCCATTGTATGGGTAGTAAGTTTGTCTGTATCCGTTATATTTGAAGTCGGACAGTGAGTCCGTATCAGAGACATATAAAACTCTGTCCGTATCTTCTTTGAAAAATCCTATAGCATTTTCGCCGATACCATACTTATATTTCAGTGATATACCAGTAGTTTGACTTTCGATTCATATCACTTTGGGGAGAAAGCAGCTTCAAAATAATTTCAAAAAAAAGTTTTCTAATTCGTTTGGAATCTTACCCGTTATCCATATAGGTCGACTTTTATGAAGTTCAGATTAGTAGCAATAATTGTAATGATGCCTAAATCTCAACCCCGTTTCATTTCGAATCAAACTAAAAAAACGATAATTAAAATCTTCCTTACTTGTATTGGATACCAAAACAACTACATACAACTTTGCATACTAGTATATCATGAAAATTCCTCTCGTGAATTCTTCAAAATATTCCCTCTTCTGTTTCAGATGGACACCAGAATACTGTGTAGAGGATTTGAATTTTCTCTACTAATTGTTTCAGTAATGCGGAGTCTGAAAAATTCAAAAACCCTTCCTCTGCAAATCTTTCAAATACACTCCTAAAATTCTGCCTTTGCATCTAAACTCTGTGCAACCCTAATCCACACTTTCTACTCAGAGGTAGATTACATTTGCTTTATATTAGTTCGTCCCGACGATCGAAATTCAGTGAGATAAATGGAGTAACTAATCACTCCGTCTGAGTCCATATTTTATGTAAAAAGTGATTAGTAGTCAAGGTAGTATAATTGAACTTTGAGCAATTGCATCACACACTGACTCACAGCCCGAAGACAATAAGGTCTCTTTGACTTAAATATTGTACTTGATCGACATACATTCAATGCGGTTTATGTCAGTCCGAGTTCAGAGGGAGGAGCATCTTATGCCCACCGAAAGGGTTGGCATGCAGCAATCGGACGCTCACAGGGCAGTACTCACACGCGTTGCCCACACGCTGAATCTTCTCTGCCTGGCCATTCATTAGCTCTTGATAATCCATTTATATCTTTTTCGCGAAAATGGAAGTGGATTGTAAGATGCACCCCTCGCAGGTCGATGTTGTGACCGTCTTGATCAGTCAGATAAGTTTGCATGCCGTGGGTGGTTTTCAGGATCACGTGTAAGTTCTTCGGCGTCTGGATAATCTTTGACCGCGGGACAGAAGCTATAGATGGTGGAGAGCATGGTACCGTTGACGTTTCTTCCGTGAATGATATCGTTATTCACGAGGATGCTGTTGATGCTGATGATTTTGACAATGTGCCCACCCTCCACGTAACTGTTCGTGCTCTGGTCGTAAGTATACGTCCAGCACTTGAATTTGTGCACCATATTGAGGCTATTGGGCACATCGAAATTCACCTGGCACATTTCGGCGAAGTTAAGCGTTGCTACCAGAGTTGCGCGATTATCATCGGGAAGGATCTTAGCCTTGTGGGTGCCATCGTATGAGGATTAGTGGAAGGAATTATTCCCGTCATGGGTACTGGGGATAGAGTAGTATGTCACCAGATTCACGAGGGCCATATTGTAAGATTTTTCCTCGCGCAGTTTGATGGATGGGTGAAGCGGGTCAAGATGTGGCTATCGTCATCGGAGGCGATAAAGGAGACCCCATGCTTTGGCTTTGTATTGGTGGGGATTTTCAGCAAAAGTCTTACATTCCTCAGAAGACGACGCCTATCTTCTGGCCATCGGATTCGAACTGGAGGATGCGAATGGTAATGACCAGCTAAGGCAAAGGCTTGGGTATTGGCAAAGACGTTGCACTCGAAGTATTGGATCTTGATAACCACAATCGACTTTTTCAACTGCACGGACTGATGAATCACACCTATGACAATTAAGGGATAGACATTGATAAAGTCGGAGGGTATGACGTGGCCACTGCTCAGCAGACTCTCTATGTTGTAGAGTTTCTTGTGGAATTCGGCATCCTCCTTATAGACCCTAATAATCTTGCATTGTGTGGAGCTGGCATTGAAGTCAAACACAGGGTATCGGTCAGCATTTAGCATTTCACAATTGGCAGTGGTCGAATACGGCAGTATTGTGCGCCAGATCATTGCTCCTATCCGTCTGTGAGGAGGCCATGATCCATCGAGGCTTCTCAAGTCCGCTTTTAGCAGCTAGCGCCAGTGAAATTGCGAGGACTGGAACAGGGTGATATAATGGCACTAGCTCATGCGAAATCCGTAATCGATATTGATATTGCCCTGGATTGTCTTACAGAGCCACAGCTTCCTTTCGTCAGAAGGGGTGACATTGGGAACGAATCAGGAAACATTGCTTAAGACTCCTTTTGGCACATCGTTGACAGTAACTGTTGCGGTTCACGGTATTGTAATAAAACTTAAGATTGACTTTGCGGAGTTTGCCTTAAACTTTGAACTGGGGTAAATCTACTTTTTCAGTGTAGTGCCAACATTAGGTGTTTAAGATTACAATCAAATTAATCATTAATGATCATGTAGTCATTTGTATAGTGAACACATTTCAAAAGCAAATAGTTTGTAATTTGTATGGCCCAAGATATAAATAGGAACATTCACCAATCAAACAATCATTTGATCTATTAAAAAGATCACTTTGCGTTTGGTCTATTGTACCTATTGCTGTTTTGGAATGATCAAATCCTGAATGACAAGTAACTCCGCCCAGTCAATATAAACTTTTCTTACAATACTGCATTGGCTTCCGTATCGCGCACCAGGAATATCTCGTGTTATAGGATCTGATCGTAACCCCCGATAAAGCCGAAAACGTGCTTGAGTGGAATGGAAAAGGAACAAGATCCCTTAATGGCTGGTTTAGCGATAAAATACCCGTGGCGTGCAGCGTTATCTGTCTTTGATTCGAATTTACGCACAGGTATTATTCAGTTGAGCCCCTCGGATTGAGGTTCGTATTTGTGAACCTGAAACTCCTTTCATCGAAATTCAACCCTTTGGTGATAGAAGGCATGTCGGCCAACATATATTTATTTCAGGCCCTGGACGAAGTCGAGGATGGAAGGGATGTCCCCACCCGAGATGAGATTATTGACACGGGTCTGCTGCTGCGAGGTTCTCTGGGTCTAAGAGGATGTTGCTCGGGGTTTCCTCTTTTTTGTCACTCGATGAATGACGTTGTCGACGGCCTTAAGCTTCATTGCTCCTCCTCCATGCCTTTCAGGGATGCACTGGAAGCGGCGCTTACGGCCTTACTACTCAAGCTTGGTCTTCGCGGCTGAAGAGGTAAAACGTCGTCCTGCTAGACTTGCGATGGTATCGAATAATCATCGTCCACCAGTGGTTACCGAGATACACTATTAAAGCCATCGAAAATTATTTAGAAAAGCTTTCGATACAGCTTCTCGCACTGCTTAAATGGCCGGATTACCTCATGAAAGTCATCTCGATTGCATCGATAATTTCGAGGCGTCTTTTGGCTCGTATGAGTGATGTCGATCGTAGTCGAGCCCTCCATCACACAGGTGGAGGTTATTCAGCAGCGTCGTCTTACCGCTTGAAATGTCAAAGGTGGACAGACGCGATAGGTTTGGGTGAGGTAGTGACCAGCAATGGGCGACGGCAGCGGATTTGGATCGTGCCGTCTGTGGAGCCAGGAAGTCGCAGTTTGTAGAGGCAACCTGAGCCTGACTACGTGCATGAATACGCTGATCAATCTGATTCTCGGGCATAATTCAGCGGTCCGGGGACCAACCCTAAAAAAGCGCTTGAAGGCTGATGGTTCTCTCAAACCTTGGTCGATGCCCATCCACCAAGTAGGTCAGGCCGCCTGCCACCACGATCTATGCTATGCCAAGAATAAGGAGACGACCTCATGGAATTCTATCTGCGATTAAACAATTTTAGTCTCCCTCGATTCTATTCCTATATCCACTGCGACAGAAAAGCTTCGACCTTGGTATCGTCAGACCCATTTTAGACACCAAAGCATGATTTCGGTCGAGCGTGAGGGAAAAAGTAAAATGGTTGGATGAGCTAGCAGAAGAGCTGCATATGTTAGACCGACGCAAATTCCAGAAAAGCTACGTTGTAGTAGGTGAGGTGCACAAGACATGGGCTGTCGATCTCATAGATATGAATGCATTCTACCACGATAGCCGAAGCTTCAAGTACCTCTTCAGCAGCGACGTTTTATCAAAGTACAGCTGATAAGAGGATAAGAGAGTTGCTACGAGGGTCGCGCGCACAAGAAGCTATGGACCGACAAGTGTTCAGAATTTTTTAGAAGTAAGGTGAAGGATTTACTCCTTATTAAAGCACGACATCGAGCTCTACTCCACCGAAAACAAAGAAAAGTCGAGCATTGGTGGAGCACTGTAATAGTTACGTAAAGATGAAGATATTCAAGTACTTCTCGACCATTTCCACTCGCACGTACCTCCCCGTCTGGGACGATATCCTCCCCAAGTTTGATTCTACCAAACATCAATCCTTCAAGATGATTCCCATGGCCGCCAGCAATCAACAACACGAGACTAAGGTTTTCGTTTAACCTTTACGGAGACCTCCCAACCATGCAGCAGCAACGATTCGACGTTTGCGATAAAGTCCTCATCATCAAGAAGAAGGGACCATTCGAAGAGGGATATACTCGGCTCTTGACCTAGGAAGTCTTCACCATCGCTCAGATCCTAGGGATGAAGCCGCCCACCTATCGCTTGAAGGATTTAAACGGCCAGAGATCCCTCTACGAGCCCTAGTTCCAGCGCACTGACCAAAATATCTGTTGCATCGAGGTCTTGGCACAGCTGACTAGGGGAGATATGAAAGAGGTCTATGTAAAGTGGAGAGGGAACCCTGCGCTCTTTATCAAGCCGGATAAAGCAATATAGAGTCCCCATCAGCAAACAGCAAACACCTACAATGGCCGGGAACTACAATCACATGCCACAATTTATAATTGAACTTAAATAAAGAAAACAATAATGAAAACAAGAGACAAACATAAAAAAAAATTTGAAGCTATTTGCGACTGATGCTTACAAACCTGTGGTGAAACTCGATCTTTCCTTCCAGGGCTTTCATCACCTCTCGAGCTGATTCCCGGTAAGACTCAATCTTTTGATCCATGGCGTTGACCCTTCCTTGTATCATACCGACCGTCCCATGTCAATTCTTAGCATACCATCACTTGGTGGCCAGCTTGTCTGCTTGGGTCCACTCTGAGAAATTGAGGATCGCATACCCTCGCGTATCGATATCCTCTTCCATCATACCACCTGCCACGGCCAAGCACTTTTTCGATGCGTCCCAAGCGCTTCTCCTCTGCCATGAGTGCTTACTTGATCACACCGAGCTCTGTCTCTAGGTCATCGATGCCTTTCACACTATCCTTAAGCTGGGGGTTGACCCATCTTTTCGTGACTGCGTCAGAGCTATCCCGTGGCAATAAAAGTCTGGTGATGAGATGACGTTCGAGATACTGACGCATCCGCCAGATGGGCAGGCGCTTCCTCGATTTAGATCCAAAATATTGTTCGAAGATCACCACATCGAATGCCTGGCCTTCCGATGGGAGTTTCAGTACTTGAAAGCAAAAGTGCCGGCAGACCACGTCGATGCTCCGCTGGAGTTCATCTGTATGATATCGAATCTCCGATTGCAGATAGTCGACATTTCCTTGGACGGTGGCAGGCCTTAAGGGTCGAAGTATATTTTGAGTCCTCCTCGCTTGTGCCAGCGGTCGTCGTGATTAGGGATGCCACATTCGATGTGGTGTGGGGTGGATGGAGGAGCATCTCGCATGAATACGCTTCTGATTCGATTTATGGTTCAGGTCGCGGCTGCATCATCGAGCTCAGCATTCTATTCTATAGGGGCTTGTAGTGGTGGAGGATATCATGCAAGCGTATGATGCTCATTTATCTATCTGAGCTCCATTTGTTTGTCTTGTAAAGTTGTGTGACATGCATCGATAAATAATAATAATAATAATAATAATAATATTAATAAAATAATAAATAATAATAAAATCTTTATTTAATGAGGGTAACACAGTTAGTATAACTAATCTTCCCTGAGGCCCTCAGGAACATAATTAAAAACAACATATATATTTATATACAAAATGTGCTAAATATTGCAACAATATCGACAGGATATCGACAGGATATTCTGCACGTGACCGTTAAATTAGCTGTGGGATCCAGTGACCTGAGGATTTTACACACATACTGGCCTCTCACTGATACTGCCGATGTCTACTGAAATACATGACGATTCTTTACCAAACCCATTGGGAGTTTTGAATTTGATTTTCCTTCCGTAGTGCGACAGTGTTTTACCAGCAGACTAGGCTCCTTGAGCTAGCCGGCAGTTTAGCGGCGAGCACTCTTTGGCCCATCTTTCAAAATTACGTTTTGTCCCCCCATTTTTCTTTTCTAGATTGTGGTCATGGAGTTAGTAATCTACCTGTATGGGTTTTATTCGTATGTTTATTCTACGATAGGGGAAACGGGACAGAGAAAGGGGAGGTTTGGGTACCCATAAACCGGTTTAACCCTACCGCTGGCTTTTGCTAGTGCCGGTACCAGGTCCGGTTGTCCCGAGTTCCTATCGTTGTTTATGTTTGTCTTTTGTATTTTTATTGTGGGTTTTTTTCTTGTGCAGTTCCTATTTACTTTCTGGCATGTGGCTATGTTTTTCGGCCATTGTAGGTGTTTCCTGTTATCTTTTTTATTCCAATATAATTATTATTCATAACATGGTTCTTTTCAAAAGATAGTCCTTTAAAACTCCCTTAAACATGCTTTCAGAAGGTACATTCCGTATTGGCACAGGTAATACTAGTAAATTCCATAACATTGAAGCAGAGTAATGAAAAGATTTTTATATAACTCTGTTTTTGCTTTTGGAATATGAAGGTTTCCATTTACAACATTTCTAAGGCAGTATGGGTTACTTGAGGAAATAAGGCTGAACATATTTTTTTAAGTAAGTTGGTGCTTCATTTTTTAAGCATTTGAAAAGAAGAAGATACTTATGATATAAAATTCGGCCTTCTATGCTCATCCACCTAAGTTGTTCAAATAAAGGTTTAGATGGAGCTTTGGAATCTGCATCAAGAATTAATCTTGCTGCTCTCTTTTGAAGTTTCAATACTCGGTTTAGTCCATCATTGCCACAGTTACCCCATATACTGCAACAGTAATCAATTGATGGGAGAATATAGCCATTGTAAAATAACTTTATTTTTGAAAGAAGATATATTAATGAGGAAATTTTTTAACAGACATGGTTTATCTGGTTTGACCAGCTTAAAGTTGAATACATTTTATGCCCAATAATTTTTCACAAGATGGAATTTGTAAGGCTATAGAATTTATTTGCAGGTGGAGTTCCGCATTCAAGTTTGAAAGTTTTTGTCTCGTTCCCATAACCATACATTTAGTTTTGTCACAATTAATGAACATATTATTGTCTTTGCACCACTTTTCGATTTCATGCAGGTCTCTTTGGACATTTATTTGTACCTCTGTAATATTTTCACCAGATGAGTTGACAGTGGAATCATCTGCAAACATATCAATGTTGCTATTCTGAACATAGAGTATTAAATCATTGATGTATAATATGAATAAAAGAGGTCCAAGAATAGAACCTTGAGGAACCCAAAACTTGATAGGCAGTTTCTCTGATTTGGAATTTTCAATTTGTACTTGTTGTTTTCTGTTATTTAAGTAAGATTTGAAAAATTCAATAGCCTTTTCATTTAATCCATAAATTTCCAGTTTTTTAAATCTTTCTTCTCCGCTCCTTTTTCTTGCATCTTCTCCACCTCCAGGTGAGCTCTCAGCTGGCATCGCTTCTCATAATGAGCCATCTCCTGGTGGCATTCATTCATATATTCCTGCTTCGATCTTATATACTAGTATCTGGTGCAGCTTCCGGGATTGCATTTGAGCTTACATCTACTCGTGATTTGTGTTCATATCCATCCATGTCGTCTAGGCATCCTTTTCAATTTTGTAGTGACTATGCAAGAGGGTTGATGCCGTCGGAGAGGATGTGACACTCTTGTCAACTCTCGGAAAGCGCCATCTTGTTGATCTCTTTGGCGTAGATAAGGTGGAGATGACTCTGGATGATATTCATTGGCCTGTGAATCTCTTGCCTGGTATCGAGCCATCGCTTATAGTCTTCGAAGGCGATGATACGCTGGATGACGCTGTTCGTGACTCCCTTTGCCATAAGCCCAACGATGTCGGTAATGGCCTTGCCATCACACTCGTCGTTGAATACGTTAAGGATATTCTTATTCACGCTGTTTGGGATGGTGGAGGCATGCTCTGCAGGTTAGTTGGAGGTAACGAACAATTCCTGTACCTGAGGTTTGATGTACTTGTAGAATTCTTCGGTTTTGGTCTCGTAGGCCAAGCTGTCAGTGTTACTGAAGAGTAGACTAGCGTTACACATAGCTATACATCTGCCAGACGAACCCGTATTGGAAGCTCTTAACCAGGAGCTTCGAGATGTCCAAGATGCAGGCTTCCAAGTAGATAGGGTTATCGAACTTCAGCTTGGTGGACGGCTGCTGGGGTTTCGGTGAAGACGATCCTACGATCAAATTTTGGCTTGGCCACAAGCTTCAGTGAATGCTTTCCGGGGGTGACCAGATTGAGGTCGTCGACCCACTTCCGGATATTCTCCATAGTCTTGTCGAAGACCGAGTTGCCCATGAGCTTAAAGAAGTCCTTCTCAGAGTAGGTCTTGGCCATTTTGCGGAGAGCAGTATTCAGATCGACCCATGGGCGTTGTCTAAACCTGGTCATGCGACGGACTTTGGTGACCTTTGTGTCCATCTCCAAGTACACCTTGAGATTCCTGTAGTGGAGAGTATACTTTTCACGCATACCTAGGTGAGGCACCAGAATGCGCACCAAATTGATATTCACATTTCCTGGCACTACAATGTATTCATTGTTAGCTCCTTTGGGTATTCCAGGTCACATTCCATCATGCATGACACCATACTCGTGATTGTCAGGATAGGTCAGAATCTCTTTGATCTCTTCTGGCTCCGCCCACATCGCAGTCTTCCGTGGGTAAGGGCTGCGACATCACAGAACTGTAGAGATTGTTGGCATCCAGGTATTCACATTTTTTGGTGCATTGGGTGCTATCGTAGGTGCTCATGTACGAATTGTTGGCCTTGCCATATCGATGGAAGATCATGGCGACACTTGCTCTGGTTGCATACTCAAACATCATCAGCAGATCAAGATCGCTCAGTAGCTGTCATCTTTCCCCGTTGGCCTTGAGAGAGGCTTAATATTCCAGACCGGGGATGTGAAGTTGGACGAAGTAGTGTGCCGGGGTCAAACCTATAGTTCGACATACAGATCTCCCTGAAATCCCCGAAGCCATCCTCCAGTATGGCCACATCAGTTTCCAAGTAGGGATTGTGGTAGTCATGCATGCCACAGATTTTTTTGTGCTCGAAGGCTCCTCAGACTCTCTGAGCGTGCACGTAGCCCTCGTCGTTGATATACTCACCAGAGAGTGGAATGAAGAAGGCTTCCTTTGGTTGGAGCTTAGTCTCCTCCAGTCTGGCAAGTCCGTCCATATAATCGTAAGGGTAGGTCCTCTTCCTGATCAACAGCTCATACCAAAATCCTCCCCAAGCTGCCTTGACTTTATCGAGTGTAAAATTGTTGGCTAGGTTTTCCAGCGAGTTTAGCATAAATGTGCACTATACGACGAATCTCATTTTCAGTCCATCATTCGACTGTTTCGAGAAGCTGATATATTTCTCATCCGTGTTCGGAATGCAGATGATCTTCCCACCTTCAAATTCATTTACAAAGGGATGGACATCGTACTCACTTAGGTTGTGAAGCTCAATGGGTACATGCTTTGGAAGCTGAAAATTTATTTTGCGCTGGTTGTGTTCTCCGCCTCGATATTTGCCAGTTACATGGTTGTTGACGCGGACCTTATTCCTATTCAATGCGTCTCCGCAGATGTGGCAATTCGTGCTTGTTCCAAAGCTCTCCTTATCCTCATCCGTGCATAGCTCAGCGATTGTCCTTACTAACAAGGGGGTCTGACAAGTGTCGGGTTCTAAAATGTGGCATTGTTTTTGGTAAAATTGTCTGTGTCTAGATAGTTCGGTTCTTTCCGTTTGTACGAGTTGGCGTTGATTGGAAAAATAAATTTAAATTAAATCATTAAGAATTATCAAGAAAATCAAATGTCAACACGTTAACACCTATGTTATAGTTTGTCACATGGAGTTGATAGCATCAGAAACAAAGAAACGAGACTACCGTGGTCCATGAAGTGGGGGAGGGGGTTACACATGTAAAGCAGTATTATAGTATAAACGTACTCTTTCCTTTTCACTATTTAGTCATTAATTTACACTCTATAATGGTATATTCGTGATATTGTAGATTAATAATGTCTTGTTTAGATAACGATATCAATTAAACTATTCAAATTTGTGAACATAAGATCAGATAATTTGGTAAAGAGATCAATGGGTGGTTGCCATAGGAGTCCTAAGGAATGCTGATCACCTGTGTACGATATTGACTTCGGATCAAAAGCCCAAAATCACCTCATTCAAATTTTCAATGATATAAGATACTATGAAATTGAAGTTGCTTGGATATATATACAGGTAGCGCGTGTATTGTAGTGACACTGAAATCATATATCTTCCTTTTCTGTGCCGTGACATCTTGGAGATAAATGTATTTGTTTTAACTCCAAGCATGGAAATTATAACCTCTAAAAGTCAATTTCAAAATTAACAAGGATGTAACTGAACAAGCCACAGTGTAAAGCTATGCCACATTTGGTAATATATGCCAAGATAGGTAGGTATATTTTTTCACTTTCCCTCTAAAACGTGATATCATATTTTTTCCACTGCTTGGTTCTTCCATGTATAATTTGTAGATACTTGTTTCGTGTGCATTTATTCCATATAAAAAACACGACAGTCTGTGAACACAACAGGGTGCGGACATTTGTTGGTAACACACTACTATCGGCGAACACAACATGGTTATGCCATCTGTCCGTACTTTTTCAAAATACAACAGTCTATGAACACAACAGGGTAATGCCATCCGGCTGTCTGTACTTTGTCAAAAACACGATAGTCTGTGAACACAACAGGGTTATGCAACCTGTCTGTACATTGTCAAAAACATGACAGTCTGTGAACACAACATGGTTATGCCATCTGTCCGTACTTTGTCAAAAACATGACAGTCTGTGAAAACAACGTTATTGTCGAATACGACATTTGTTGGTAACACACTACTTTCTGCGAACGCAACAGGGTTATGGCACGTGTTCGTTCTTTGTCAAAAAACGACAGTCTGTGAACATAACTGGGTAATGACACCTTTGGTAGCGACTCTTTTTCAAAACAAGACTACTGTCATGAATAGATTTTATTGATATTTGGAGTCGGGTTCGCCGATAGTTTTCGTTGAAATGTTGTATTGCAACATATATAAACAAATTGTGGTTCCGGTGTTTGGCTTATTTGTTCTCATATCCTCTTTAAAGAACAGATACTTTGATTCATACTTAGCTGTGTACCGTTTAATTAAAATCAAGACTTTACGTCTTTGGCCATAATGAAAGTGAACTAACATCAGAAGAATACAGATGAAATAAAGCTGACCTCAAACGAGCACTCAACCCATTTGCTGCAAGAAAACTGGTGACAAAGATGACAAAAGCGCGCAACAGACAACAGAAAATAACCAAAAGCACGGACAAATGTGAAGCTAAAATGGATCCACTTGTTTCTATCCAACACAAAAACAAGAACAAAACCAGAAATCAAACGATAAGTGGATGTTTATGACGCATCAAAATATCCACTTAAACATGAAAATGATAATGTACAGTTCCATATAAGGTCAAACTAGCTATCTGCATACTCTGCATAACAAACATAATTCTTTCTTCTAATTTTCCTTCTCTAATCGATTGCCCCTTTTATATCCACCCAATGCCTTACATTATATAGAAGTAGAGTACGTCGCTGTCATTTATTTTACTTGTTTGGATTTCTATGGATCATTTTTAATTGTTTACTTGTGTCTGTTTTTGTTTGCTTCTCATTTTTTTTCAAATCACAACAAACACAAAAATTAAGTTTTATATTGAGGCAAATTGTTAACACATATAGAGCAAAACTGGCAAATGAACAAGACTGATTTTTATTTCTGTTTGGTTGGGTTTATCTTTGTTCCAGAAATTGTCGGATAAAAAGCGTTAAAAAGCTTATATAAAGTTTTGAATTTACAGACTTAAGTTAGTACTGATAAATTTTAGACTTTGAAGACTTTTGTTCATATTTAATCAGTGTTGACTTTGAAGACTTTAGTTAGTACCTGAAGCCAACAATCTTTGGTAACTGTACGTGTTTACCCCGACACTTAATGCCAGTATTACCGTATATTTCTTTATGAACTAAAGTTTAATTCAAATGCTTGAATAGAAGTTTAAATATACTTCACAAGTTTCTGCAATCGACTTTGATATAATTTTATTAGGTGTATGAGGGCTTTAACTTGTTCAAGTAGAGTAAATAAATATTCATTGCAAAATCTACGATGTATATTATTTGTTATACTAAATCTCTCAAGTTATTAAATTGATTTTAGAATCTATTATTTGTATACAAAATAGAAATATTTGTATGGCCGGCCAAACACATTAAACTTGTGACAACATGCAGGACTTGATTGTATATATTGCAGTATGAGTTAGTCATGTTGATTGTATGTACTGCAGTATAAGTTACATCACGTTGTATAACGGCACTTTATGACAATATCTTGGCAGAACTGGCCTAGTTGGTGGTTCTTTTTAGCTCACCTGGCCTACAAGGCCATGTGAGCTTTTGCCATCACCATAAGTCCGTCGCCCGTCGTCCGTCCGTCCGTCTGTCAACAATTTCAAAAATCTTCTCCTCTGAAACCACTAGGCCAAATGTAACCAAACTTGGCCTGAATCATCACCAGAGTATGGTTTCTCAAAATTGTGTTCGATTAGGCGGTAGGTCAAACAACATGGCCGCCGTGGCTAAAAATAGAACATAGGGGTAAATTGCAGTTTTTGGCCAATAACTCGAAAACCGTTACAGATATCAAAAATATGACGAGGTAAAAATAATCAGCATGACAAGATCTACCTGCCCTGCAATTTTGAAGAAAATCTGAAAACCTATCTCGGAGTTATAGCCCTTTTTCCGTTCAATTTTCAAAATTTTTGTATTTTTTATTTTTTATTTCAAAAAGTGTAACAGATAGAGGTCAAGTGTAAATTGCAAAAATGTTCAGCATATCAAGGTCTACCTACCTTGAAATTTTGAATAAAATCCATAAACCTCGTAGGAGTTATTGCCCTTTTTTCACCGAATTTTTTAAATTTTCGTATTTTCATCTATTATTTTTAAAACTATAGGAGATGAAGGTCAAGTGTAAACTGATGAAATGTTAGCCATGCTGTGGCGACTTTTAAACTGATGTTGAAAATTAGTCCTTGACTGGCTGCCCCAAAAAAGGCGGGAAAATTCAACATTGTCCGATTTCAATGAAATTTGGTTTCCAAATAGATATTGATGTTGCAACTTCAAAACAGGTGTTGAAAATTGTTCGTTGACCGCCATTTTCAAAATGGCCACCAAAAAAGGCGGGAAAATTCAACATTGTCCGATTTCAATGACATTTGGTTTCCAAATAGGTCTTGATGTCGCAACTTCAAAACTGATATTAAAAATTGTTCGTTGTCCGCCATTTTCAAAATGGCCGCCAAAAAAGGCGGGAAAATTCAACATTGTCCGATTTCAATGAAATTTGATTTCCAAATAGATATTGATGTTGCGACTTCAAAACCGATGTTGAAAATTGTTTGTTGACTGCCTTTAACAATAGATGTCTCGACTTCAAAACTGGTGTCGAAAGTAGTCCTTAGCAAGAACGTTTTTGTCAAAAAAAGCCCAACAAAGAAATATAGTAAAACATGATCAGACTTTAAAAACAGTTCAAGATGTTGGAGGTGTTCGAGCTACAAAAGTTTGAGAAACTGAAGATCAACTGTATAACTTACAATGTTTCCTTGATTAAGGCAACTGAAAGCCAGGTGAGCGATACAGGCTCCTGGGAGCCTCTAGTTTTTTTTATTTATTTCTAGTAGAATCTAAGCATAACAGAAACCGGCTTTGAAACTCCCTTTGTAGAGCTGTTGGAAGTTTTTTTGTATGCTAGGCTCTATTTTTCTACGTCAAACCTGGGACTTATATAGCATATTATATTATATTAGTCCCAGGACAAACGTGGCTGAAAGTGAGACCTTTACTTTCCGGGGCGACGGCTGTATAGTCGCAAGCCTCTATTAACTTTCACTAAAGACCTTTGGTCCAAAGTAACCTCATGCTATAAACTGTCCAGCTGGATGCATTTCAGACGACCTTGATCTTAACAGTAACTGTGACATAGTATTACATTCGATTCCGTTTCCCATGAACTAAGCACCATCTAGATCCACCATATTTTGTGGATAAATGTACTATAAGGGGCACATGAATTCACTGTTTGTTTATAAACATTAAGCCCTGGTGACACTATCTACATCAAAAAGTTGTTAAAAAAACTTTGACCAATTTTTTTGTTTAAGTTTTGTTGGTATATTAAAGTTTTCTTGGTTAAATGAAATGCCGGGAATCGTTTGTTTCAAAGTCAAATGACTCTTTCTTCTCAGATGAAGATAGATTATTTTGCGTGTTGTGCATTAACATGCCAGACATTTGGTTAGGAATAAAACGATCGCATAACTGGTTTCTTCTTGGAGGGTCGCAAAGGAATGCCTTCAGAAATCAGTTTAGAACGATTGCGGTCGAAAATTTTTCCGTTGGTTTCCATTTGTCATATGGATTTCGGCTAAGAATTCTGTTCAGTTATTTTGTTTTTACATCTATTTGATATATGTATGACATTTTACTTTCCTGCTGATTTAAGGTGAAATTTTATTTTGTAAACAATAGTTGCATTTTCAAATCTACCTCTCAGATTGGTTAATTCCCATCAAAGTATGTCAAAGATTCAAGAAAAAATAAGATGGATTTCTATTCAAATAAAGTCCTTCACAGTTTTTAATCAAAGGTTTCTTTGACCGTTGACACTATCGAAAACCCATCAAAAACACTGACCAGGTTTTCTTTGTCCAAGAAAATTTCGATAGTGTAAACTATAGGTTTTTGTCTCAGCTGAACAGGTTCAAGAACACATCGTGATTCTGAAAAACTGCAACGAATGGGCTCACTATATTATTCTACTGTTTATCTAGGTGGGTGCCTGTCACTCTGACACCTTCAATGTAGCTTGGACCTCATTTTCATGGTTCAGTGACTTTGTTATTTTTAAAGCTGATTACCCTGTCGTACAGTTGTCTTGTTCCAAGAAGTACAACTTGTGTTGCAAAAACATGGGGCTTTCAAAATGTATTATGATAGTCCGTCTATTATACTGGTAAATTCTTGTTCGGGTGATCTTTTGGTCAGACTTTTTAAAATAAATTTATGTGACCTTAATCGTAATGATTACACAAACAAACATTCTGTAGAGTAAGGATTAGCCAAGGTTTAAACTGTTAATGACGACGGATTATACATGGATGTAATATCCCCACCGTTCAATTACTGATCCTTACGTGTGGTTATAATGTCATGGAGCAGGAATATTGGACCAAGTCCCGACCCAGTGGCACTAACAGGTAACTTATTTTTCATGCAGGAATCTCCGATGTTGCGGTAGTGCAAACCGTATATATGCAGTGCCAAAAGATACTTATATATAGGTTTCTGACATACCATTTCATGTTTGAATACACACAAAGTTTACTGTTCTTTTAATGGCCAGATACATATCTCATTTTTGTGGCGTTCTATGTAACATCAAATCAATATTATACTCGAACGGAATAATGTCAAGATCTTTGCCTAATTGAATCAGAACGAATTTTGTTTTTTTTTGTATTCTTTAGAAGTGGCGAAAAATTTTAACTGAAAGAAGTAGAGGGGACTGCGCCTCTCTATGTTCGGCGATGTATTTTTATCCATTCCAACTTCTAATTTTGGATCCGTCCCGAGGGGTTGAGTTATGCACGCTGTAATGTTTGAGAAGCGTGGTTCGTGAAAAAAAAAATCATTATACGTGATCACAGCCCAAAGAGCAAGTACATTAACTCCATATGTGATTTTATTAATTAGAAGCGTGATTATTTGAAAGGGCCTCTTAGAGAACCCTGGAAAAGAGGGGGGAATGTCATTTTTCTCGGGGTTACTTTTTAAATTAAATATGTTTCAGTAAAGTGAGATCTACAGCACATTAGTGTACTTAAATGTTGCTCAAAGTCCCACTGTGACAGTATATTTGTTATCCTTACAAAAAGTTCCTTTCTATGACCTTCTAACAAATAAAAATTTAGGCAAAATATCTTTTTTCAGAAAAAAATATACAACGTACGATGAAAAAAAAAACGACTTGGCAATATTTTATCCGTTTGAAACAAAAATCGTGAAGGTACTTATAACCTTTTACACCCGCGTGCTCTTGTTACAGAGCTGGTCTCATATATTTTAGTATTTTAGGAGTTCACTTTGTGACCTTTTACATGAAATCTTAAAACAAATAAATATGTAGAACTTGTGTCGCTGGAGAAACAAAATACCAATTGATCCATCACAGTTGATATTTCACAGATAACGTATTGATGTAATGATTAAATTGTCCAAGTTCACAGTTATAGCGCTTTGATGAATTAATTGGACAATTGTTTTAGACATTGATTTTACCTCAGACTGATGGCTCAATATGGGTAAGAACGTTACTTCTTATAATTTAAGTATTTAATGGGGGGGGGGGCATGACACCTTTCTAACAACTTTGTGTATATTAGTAACTATTGGTAGTGCATACTAAACATAATCATATTGGTTCGTGGACTCCGTCCCAATTTGGACAATGCTTACTTTATTAAATTATCATGTTCTTAACTGCATTTTCGAGTCTACACTGCTTTAAAACTAATCATATTACTCTCATTCACGTTTCTATAAATTGCATGTAAATGTGACAATGTAGAGGAGTTGTGGACATTGATTGGGGAAAAGACTGACGGACATTGTGACCCAGACAAAACAAAAAAGATGCTGTATTGTTCACCGGCAAATATATATATGTATAGTACACACAGTTATTTACTTGCTAAAAAGACACTTGCAAGTTTTGCCAATCTAGAAACAATTACCATTTTCGTCACTAACCGCATATCGGTCGCACCAATGCAAGTTATCAGAGGGTTCATCTATACCCCTCGGTACACTGCCTTGGTACCTACATTACTATTTCCGTACGTTAGTACCTTCCTATATATTAGCTAAACTCACGTGGCTAAACTATGCATAGTGAGGCTCAAAGCAAATGGTAAGTTTTATCTTACCACGAATTATGATGAAAAAGGGTCATTTGTCAGAAAAAAATGCATCGAGATTGTATGCTGAAGTTCAAACGGAAGAAGGACATCTCGAGGAGAGGGTCGCACAGGGGGTACCGTGCACGGGCGTACGAGAATTAGAATGTCACAACAAGAGGAAAGAAAAATAAGATATTGGCTTGCACAATATCTTTTTTCGAACTGCGTAACGAAACACGGCAAATAACTACCCTCCAACACGGCAACACGTGAAATAAAAAACGGCAAACACGCTGCACGAGAATAACCCTGTGCCACCCCCTTTCAAACACAAATACAAAAAGCTTTATTTAACGTCGGTACAATACATAACATTACAACATAAGCTCTCACGAGCTTTTGAAAGCCCCTTAATAATCATTTTGTGATGAACTAGTCAAAAATACATAATATATGTGTTTGTTTGCATCTTCAGATTCAATTTCTAAAATCCAGAAAACTACTTTCAGTATATTTATTATATTTTTACAAAATTATGTCAAATCTGGGACTATATTAGTCCCAGGTCAAATACTAGTAATAAATGTGGCTTTTGTAGCTGGTGAAGTTTTAAACTGTTCCCGCTGTACAACTATATGAGAAAACTATCTTGGTGGTCGCTCTCTCGTTTGATTTAAATTTCTAGTCTTCGAAACAATTTGAAACTGCAAGTTTTGTGAAGATCGACGAATCGATTGTTTACCGGATTTACAAAGTTTCGGCTCCGAAAAGGCCTTTGACATTTAGTTTTGTGACTTCCGGTTGTATCAAAGACACAGGTCCCAGACCATGGTTCATATTTCAAACAGTGTTGATCACCATTTAATTTTCGGGGTGGGAGGGGGGCTTGGGCAATTTTGCCATGCCATACTCTAACAAATTATTTATCTTCACCAATCATCAAACGTCGCATCAAATTATTTATGAGGGGCCTGATGGGGGGGTCTCATCATGAATCACGAAAAATTTATTCGGACCAATCACAATTCACGGGAAATTCATTTTGTCAATTTGATCAAGAACGATTCACGGCGATGTTCTAATAACGATTCTTGACAAATTAATGAAATGGAAAACGAACCGGGGGGAATTGAAATCCCCGATCACGGAGAACGAAATAAACCCATCGGCCTCTCATTTATGTGTAAGCAAAATGAAATTATTTTTATTCATGATAAGTCGGACCAGAATATTTATTTTCACTAGTACCAAAATCAAATTATGTACAAAATCTCCCCAATCTTGGTACCTCAATCATGACTATAGCAGTCTGTGACTTTAGAGGGGGCCGATGGGTTTATTTCGTTCTGTGTGATGGGGATTTCAATTCCCTGTGATTAGATAGGGATGAGCTGCAGGAATAGGTACCTTTTTCCTGCTTCCAGTTATATGATAAGGTTATCAAATTTCGATTGTGACCGGAGGGTCAGTCCGTACATGAAAATCAGCATTGTTTTACTACCAGTGCCTCCTCGTCCGGGGATCGAACCCTGGACCTCTTGCTTCGTAGCCAGCCTCGCTACCGAATGAGCTAAAGAAATATTCCGTTAGCTCAGTCGATTATTACTGGCTATATATCTACTACCTGAATACAACTCAGGTATGCACCTCCGTGACACGATGAAAATATATGGAAAGGGCATGAAATTTCAGATGGGATTAAGTGACAAGGTCATAATGTTGCATCTACTTCTGATATCTACGTTGAAAAGGTGTCATTTCACTAATTTTTTGTTAAAATTAAGGATTTGTTGTTTAATTTAACTGTTTTCATCCAAATATATGAATATGTATATTATGTGCACGAGTATGTAGTAATGTTTCTGACTTCAACGACCGAAATCTTTGTCTCACTGAAAAACTTCTGCATCAAGGGTTTAGATATCATAAATTGATAAAAACATTCTCTAAATTTTATTATAGATACATTGACTTATTAAGAAAATTTGGTTCTACATGCAGGGCTCTTATACATCAGGGCATTTCACATCCAAACTTCTATGAAAATATCATTTACAAAG